>CM045562.1:2594037-2889724 GCA_024721245.1 Mitragyna speciosa
GTGATCCATCTGGAGGATTTGCAAGTCATGCTCACAAAGTTCGCTTGTCTTGTTTGCGTTCGCGGAATTATGCTATTGAACGTACTCTCAGCTGCAGCCATTTTTCGAGCAGCTTCTTATGATCAAGAAGTTGTACATATATATATGTTTAATCAAGAGAAGTTTGCACTTCGTTTCTGTTTTGATGTAAAATTTAATTATTTGTCTCTAAAGAATATTAGCTTTATATTTTGTCTTTTCAGTCTCTAGGCAGATCATCCTGTGTAAATTTGCAGTTATAATTGATTTCTGTGGGAGGAAGAAGACTGAACTAAGTAGTCAAACTTTTATTGTTCCTACTAAGTAGTCGAACTTTTATTGTTCTTAGTGCAACATATTAAATTATGGTATCAACTTGATTACTGCAGGCTTTTGTAGGACCGCAGAACGTGATTCCTTACTACCACCCTAAGGAGATAGGATGCATACTGTTTTTGACAAGACATTCCCTGATCTAAAACAGTTCATCGTTTCAGCAACAAGTCCAAAAATAGTGTTTGCGCCATCATTGGTGAAAAACAAAGGGGTGTCCAATCCTGAGGCATGTTGCATCTTGTTTACCTTTTGAAGAACAACTCCAACTAACCCCCACATGCTGATAAAAGGTTGACTTCTTAATTATATTCCAGAAGCAAGTACCATGAGAAACAGTTCAACTACTGATTTTTCCTATTTATAGATGGATTTAGTAGCATTCAAGATGCTTAATGGAATGCAATTGTGTTTTTTTTTTAATTGTCTAGAATTTATTAATGCATAGCTTGATATATAATACAACTGCATTTTGCAGAGAAATGGAACAATAAAGTTATCCGCATGTCAAGTAGGAAGGCAAGAGTTCTTCAAATACCTGTTATCTTCATTACATATTAAATATGTAAAGTTTCTCAAACCGAAACATTATGCCATTTGCAAATTCAAGCCCTGCTTAATTGGACATGGGATTGCCATGTTAAATCTAATATGTGCTTCCAGATTCTCTTCAATATTTGTAGTAGGTTTCTGTAGTAATGCGCAAGTGGAACAAGCACAACTTGTTAAAATTGGAAACTTGAAATTTTTTATGGCTAACAACTGGGGTTAGAGAATCAAGTCTCCCCTTGTGTCAAAGAAGTTCTGTCACTGTCCATTCTTTCGAATATCGAATAGTTCTCCCTCCAAAAGTTCCTGTTCATCTACCACCTTGGATTCCACCAAGAGGTAGTTCGCTGTCAAAACACTGTGTGCTCTGAGTCAAAATCGACGGCACCTGGTGCTGCGTGATCTCATTTTCACCAACTACTCTGAATTTGCAGGGGTAAAAGTCAGTAGGCTCTTATCAACAATATTGTTTGCTGGTTTGTCTCATTTATGTATACTGTTTTTACATTCCATTGACATGTAACATGCTGGTTTGTACGATCAAGCTCGGAATTACCCCTGTCAGTCTATTAGTGAACCACTCCTAAAAGATTTTGGAAGATTCTCCACTAGAAATATTCACCTCATTGCTTCGACTTATATTCCCTGAAAAGTGGATCCCATTGGAATAGTTTGAATAGATTAAATTAGTACATTAGCATATCAATGCTTCTTATTCCGCAATGAAATCCCTTTTTCACTCTTCGATATTCTATATCCTGGACGATTAATCTATTACTCAAAATATTATTCCCACATCGGGCTCGGGCCTAGCAACAATGTTGTTCAAGTTACATACTAGTTGATCTTGTGTGCAAAAAATTGTTTTCTTAGTGTACAATAACTGTGGGAATGTGTATCTAGTTCTGAATCTTTCCAGCCAGTCCTTGGTGCTTTTCTGCGTGTAGATATGCCATTTAGTTCTCATGTCTAAGCTACGTGTTTTGTACAAATAAAACATGTCTTGGCTTTCATGAAAAGACACTATTTTCTATCTTCCATGCCATTGGTCAATGTGTATGTCTTTCTTCGGATACACTAGCATGAACGAAGATATGACTTGGGACTTGACTATATAGTGCTTGCAAACAATCCGCTGTTGTTGAAAAAGAACTATATGACGCCTTTATTCATCCAAAAGTTGCAAAGGTTTCCTCACCCATGGGGATATTTCTGTACTTAAGTTGGCAGTCTGCTTGTATTTTTCTAGGGAAACATCATAGCTTATATGTCGGTGACAACTTTTGTATGATGACAATACCATGTTTTCATATGGTCACTTGCTCTATGTATTATCGTGTGCTGGGTGTTGCCTCTCCTGTCTCATGCGTGTCCTAAAGATTTATTAGATAAATATCTAATATAGCCGTCGTTTCAAGTAAAAAGAAGAAAGTGTTCAAAAAAGTTTATTACTTTCAATTAAACCAAATTTGCCGTCCCATTTTTCCTATCTCTTGTTATCTTTAAAAATGAATAGATGTACAGAGAGAGTGCTGTCTTATTTATTTTAAATCTTAATAGGTATACTTAGATACGGCCAACATTTAATTCAATTCTACTTTTTAACGTGTAACGATATATCAAAGAATCGGATTTATTTCAAAAATTTCTTCTTTCTCTCTCTCACACACACATATATATGTGCTAAAATGTACTTGAATATCACAGTCTATGTGCTGATATATGATTAAGTGTCACGGTTTGTCAAAGACATTGTTCTTGTATAAAAATTCTTTCTCACTAATAATCTTTTTATTGAGGTGTGTTTGAATATCACGTCTACCAAAAACTGTTCTATTTACGAAAATTTATTCTTACTGATACAATTTTTTGTCAAATTGTGCTAAGTGTTGCGGTCTCCCAAAAACTTAACCTACCTAAAAAAATTTCTTCTAAATACAATTTTTGGCTAAAGTGTGCCTTAAGTCTCACGGTCTCATAAAAGTTTGACCTACCTAAAAACGTTTCCTTTCTTATGAATAGAACTTTTTATCAAAGTTTACCGGCTTAATGAGTAAACGAGACTTCAATAGCTCCTGATTCCCCTGAATGCTATTAAGCAATGTAGTAGGAATCAGAACATTCTTAAGGTTCTTGAAAAGAAACCAATGATCATATCAAAATTTTTCCTTCCAACGCCAAGTTCCTCAAAGTCACTTTTCCAGCTTTATCGAGGCCGATCCCAAGTAAAAGAGTTAGCATGAAGTCAGGCTGAAACAAAGAGGTGGTTGAAAATACCCGAGTTCAGAAACATATCTTTGCTTATTAATTCTTACTTCCACCTTTAGCTTATTTGCGTCTTTTTTGGGGTAAGACTGTCAAACCATATAGATATATCATTCTAATTAGTTGACTATCACTAAATATAAACTCGCAGAACAATATACTCATGCCTGTGATTTTCTTTTTGTAATTTTGGCTTTGCACTACGGTTATTGTAATACAAGCGAACCATTAGCACTTGCAAGTTCTGATAAAAAAAGTTGATTTTTTGCATTAAAATATTTTGTTCACCTAGGTGGAACAGAAACTAACTACCGCATCTCAAATTAGCATCTTGCAACTCTTTGCACAGACCTATAGGTCTACAGGAGTGGGCTCCTTTTTGAGCTGGTAGGTGGAACAGAAACAACTACCGCAGTCTCATATTAGCATCTTGCAATCTTTGCACAGACCTATAGGTCTACAGGAGTGGGCTCCTTTTTGAGCTGGTACAGACCATTCATGGCTAATGCTCATAACGTAGACATGGCATAATCCAGTGCATCAACCAGGAAATCTGCCAAAAAAAAAAAATTTTTCCAGGGCTCATACGAGAAAATTGAAAATCTTTATTAAGAAGTACCCCTCACAGGTGATTTAACCTGTTCTGAAAGAATATATTACTAAAATATTCAAGTCCTCAAATGGAAAGGTATAAAATTACCTGCGTCATCTTTATTGAAACACATAGGAGGCTTTATTCTAAAAACATTCCCATGCAGTCCACCTTTTCCAACTAAGACACCAAGTTCTACTGTTCAAACATGAGAATTAAATTAGAAGTTTTGGTCAACATTAAAATTTATAGACTGTTTCTCATGATTAAAAATTTTCTTTTGGTTGGTATTACTAACCTCTGAGTTTTTCAAACAGAACTGCAGTTTCTGCCTTCGCAGGAGTCTTCGCATTTCTATCAGTAACTAGTTCCACCCCCACCATCAAGCCCCTGCCTCGCACATCTCCAATTACTGAGACATTGGAAAACAATAAGGATTAATATGCCCTATTGCTACGTAGGAAAGAATTGTATCATTGCCTTGATAAAGAAAGTCATCATTCCCCATACTTATGCATGTAGTCTTCCTCTTTATTTATTTAATATATTTTTTATTTTAGCGTCGTGGGCATGAATGAAAAATGAAACATTACTGTCATGTGTTTGCTGAAGAGCTCCCAGTCGTTCAATCAAGTGCGAGCCAACTTTAGCACAATGCTCTTGGCGCTTCTCCTTATCAATAACTCTAAGTACAGCATGTCCACCAGCAGAGCAAACAGGATTGCCACCGAATGTGTTAAACTGAATCTTTTGAGCCATTACACTTGCTATTTCTGGGGTGGTCACAACTGCTCCGAGAGGTAAACCATTGCCAATGCCCTGACAAAAACATTATCCAGAGTCAAAATTGATTATACTAGCCAATTATGCAACCGGGAGATAATTAATGATTTGTATCATCTTCTACAAAACAGAAGACAAGGGAATGATTCGAGATACCTTTGCCATGGTAACTATATCAGGAATAACATCCTGTGTCTCAAAACCCCAATAGTGACTTCCAGTGCGACCAAATCCGGTTTGTACTTCATCAGCAATGCAAACACCACCAGCCTTGTGAACAATGTCATAAACCAATTTCAAATATCCAGGAGCTAATTCAACTGCTCCACCTACACCCTGAAATTCACATAATAAAATTAATTAATCATAATTAAGACGTTTGTCAATATCAAATCATCCTTCTTGTTACCATAACACTCCACACACCTGAATGGTTTCAGCGATAAATCCGGCAACTTTTCCAGGACTACCATAATCAATGTGATCTTGCACGTCTTCAGCATAACGACTAGCATCAGACCCAAAGACACCTCGATATGGATTAGGATTGAGGACATGATGAATTTCACCCTGCAATGTTTTAAACAAAATTTTGAAAGATCAGAAGGTCAGCAGCATGGAGAACAAAGAGGGAGGGGGGTCAGCAAAAATATTTCAACAAAGATTGATATCATTCGTCTTTCTTAGGCAAACAGAAGCTCTCAATGGAATCCAAAAATTTAAATTTCAGTGGAAGACTAGTATAGGAGTGAAAATATGCCTTCATGCTACCTTAATCCTTAAAGCAGCTCTTAGATTTTCAGAAGCAAGGAACAGAGAACTTCATATCAGATGAGGAGATCATTATACATCATCCAGGGCATTTCTGACTTTTTCAACTTACATAAAAGTTAGATGCTGGATAAAACACGTTCACAGTTTCTGTTATAGAATTGATTCATACATTTATGGTTTCCTTGCCTGGCAATATGTCACATGTCAAACTCTGTTGGATCATATCTTGCCATAATACTAGTAGGAGAATGCACATAATGCGTGAAAATCAAATTTTGCCAACCAACTGGATTTTCAGGGTCCACAAAAGGATGTGAAATATGGTAAATGTAGGGAGGCAGGGCTTACATTAAGGGGCTCCGTTATTTGGTTCTAAAACGATAACTGCACAGCCCATTATATTTGGATCAAATGGATTGATAAATTTCTTAGCACGATGGCTATCAGCTAAAATTCTTAAAATCATTGAACATTAGGTTCGGGTCAGCTAGGAAAAACATTAACCAAATAAAACCTGATGAAGAATAAGAATATACAGCAAATTTGATATCATGTTAGAAAGAATGAAAGGGTCAAACTCAGAACTACTGTTTTGTGGTGATACTCGAGTTCCAATTATTGGATTTTGGTATATAGCACTCATAGAAGTTCTCCGTATTCCATAATTGCTATAGTAAACAAATGTATGGATATATTAGTTGGTTAACTGAATACAAAACCAATTAACCAACAACTAGTTAGGATTGTAAGAATTAGTTATCTGAGATGGATTACCAAATCTGAGAGAAAAGAAATCAATAAACAGCTGACAGTCAACCAATTAACTGATTAACTTAAGAACACCCCCAAGGGTAGGTCAAAGCAGCATTCTTTGAACATGTAACTAATTAATCCACATGAAGTGACATATTCAATTATGACCTTCACAGGCTTTAAGCTCCTGGAGAATTTACAATTTCAAAGAGAAAAACCACTAATGTGACTAATACAAATAGCCAGCATTGGGGCACTATTTACTAGCTCCCGGTAACAAACCTGTGGAATTGGATACTTCCATGTATTCAGAGCTGTGAGTCCAATTGTATTAGAACTTCCACCATGATATGCATTTCTTAAGGCAATCATACCAAGGTTACCACTGTACAACCTTGCCATCATCATTGCTAATTCATTTGCTTCAGTTCCTGAATTTACAAAATAAACAACCTGGGAATCCAAAACAAGCAGAATTAGCAAGTTGCTGTCATCTGATAAGTGCAATGTAAGTTTTAAGAGGCAAGAAAGGGGATTTTTTTTTTTTTTTACTTTCCAGAAAGTACTATAAAATTCACTATATAGAGAATAGAGGTAAATATTGGACAAGTCAATCAAAGAGATGAAACAGTACATTAGCGAACTAAAGACACAGAGTGCATTCGTCTTATTCATAATTATCAAATTTAGGAGTCCTACGATTAAAGTGCATCACTATTCTGATTCATAAACATCTATTACCATCTAAATTACCATCTAGCTCTGTTGTCTCACACTTGATCTCAAAAAATAGCAGGCACCATAGTCTCAGAGCTGCAAGAATATAAAAGACTCGATAAAGATACTAGCCTTTAGATTCCCAGGCATCTTAGATGCTAATGCTTCGGCAAAATCAGCAATTGCATGGTGTAGGTATATGGTCGTAGCATGTTGAAGAAGCTTGCTTTGCTCCATGATGGCATTTAAAACTTCAGGATGACAATGACCACAAGATACAGTTACTATTCCAGCAAATGCATCAAGATAACGCTTTCCATTCTCGTCAAACAAATATTGCATCTTCCCTTCAACAATATTTAGCTGTCCATAAAACACCATAATTAGGAAAGAAATCTGGGAATTTAGCTGGTTATCATACAAGGTAGATTTACCATATAAATCATAGATCATAGATATTGATCTAAATCAAGAACATAATTATTTCTGCAGCAAACAAAGTTATGAATATAATTAAAAAAAAATTTCAGACAGGTTCCACAACTATATTTTTATCTCGCATACAGGTTTACCTAAAAAAATGCTAAAGGACTAATATTTTTCTAAAAGGCCTTTTCAAAACATCGTCCAAACATTTATCTTAAGACCCTATTGGCATTCCATTTTTATCAAACAAGAAGAAAACTTTACAGAACGATCCATCAGAAAAGTAGCAAATTCAAATTGGGATTCACAGAAACAAACTGAAATAGACAAAAATTTAAGCATTTCAATAGAAAACTGAAAAGAAATCCTAAATCACAAGAAACCGAGAAATCCAATGAAAAAAATCAGACGAATGACATAAATTTATTATTTTTTGAGAGCAATTGAGCAGGGCGTTTGCTTACAGGCTTCTGGTAATAGTGAAAAATAGAGGGGCCCAGATATTTTTTCCGCTTCTGGAAAACTTCATCGGCCAAGGGACCACTATAGGGCTTGGGTTGGTATTCGAACGGAGGCAGCTCCGGCGGAGATAGAGCCGAAAGGCAACGCCGTTCAACATTATTATTAAACCATATGCTCCTCGCATTCACCGCCTGCAGCTTTAAAAGTTCCATTCAACACTTTCCTCTCTGCTATCAACCTAAGTGCCATTCTTTCTTTCTAATTTCATACAGAGAAAAACAGAGAGTAGAAACACGCACAACACACAGTGGAATAGTCTACTTATTATTATTGGAGTGTACATGAAAAGTTTGGCGCTCAGCTACACAAGACGTAGCGGAGTGGGACTGTGGACGATGAGGTTAAAAAAATTGTTAGCAAAATATTTTGTATAATGTACAAAGTAATTGAAAATTCTCAAATGGATTTTCGGTGTAGTACCTTCTTAAATATTGTGGTTTATAATAAAGTCACGTAAGTATACTTACATTATTTATATTATTTTTTTATATTAATATGTATCATTTTATTTATTTATAATTTTTCAAATCACAATATTCACAGATAAAATTGTAAGCTGGTCCTCTTAAAAATCTCCTGCCAAAACAATTTACAAATTGTATGTTAGGAATAAATTCGGATTTTACGACGGATACTATTTTGTGTAAGTATTGACACTTGTAGGATTTACTTAATTCGTTGATAAAATTTCAGCAAAAATGATAAGTTTTTTTATAAAAAATAATAATTTCAAATATAAAAAACTATCTATTTTTCTTCAAAAGTTTATTTTCCTACTTCACCACGTGAAATCACGAGTTGTACTTTTTTTGTTTTAGCAATATTTAAAATTTGAGCCAAATCAATCATCAATCCTTCCTGCTCCTATTTCATTTGGAACGATACTGGCCCTCCCAGGAGCAGTTGTTTGTTTTTTTGGTTTTGGAGAAATGCTGACTTGGAAATTTTGGATTTTAGTAATTATAATGCTGGTCTTTTGAGGGATCCCAGTATAATAGTTTGGTGCTGATAATATTTAATTTGAAGCTTATCCCTGAGTGGCCTGAGATCAAATAACATATATAAAAGTATGGTAATATGATAATATATGTATTTGAAGCAATAGTTTTTGCTTTCTTTTTGAAAAGATAAAATGAGATAATATGTATAGTTTTCCTTTCTTTTTTTCAAATTCTTAGAACAATTTAATTTTTCAACGACACTGGTGTTATTTTTTATATTTTTTTTCAGTTGGAAGTATCGGGAGTATGCCTCACTAATCCCCCAACCCCTGACAGAGCGGGCCCCATCGTTGCCAAGAAAATCACCCCGGAGACTCGAACTCCCAGTCTTGGCTTCGTAACTAGTATACCAAGACCATCTGAGCCGCCAGGGGGCGATACTAGTGTTATTGATCATGCGAAAATTGGTTCACTGGAAATGATTTTGTTTTTAATAAATGAATAAGTAATGATGGTAAATCAAACTGAGAGTAGTTAATTTCGGCCTGACTTCTTGTTAATTGACCTTGTTTGAGGCAACAGAAATTGATGATAATGAAATTACAGTGGCTTTGGGGGTATGTGATTGAGTTGAAAAGAGTAATTTATTGGTTCCTCACCCAAAAAAAGGCCAAAAATGAAAATCTATTTTGTTGCTGCCATGATTTGACGACTGATGCTCCTTGATTTATTGATTGATACTCCATTATGTGAATGCAAATGGTGGTTGAGTGTCAGAAGATTCCCTATCCTTGCTTTACATCTTATTTTTTTATTTGTTGATACCATTCAACATTTTTTCGCTTTACTCCAAATATGCTTTTCTCATTGGACAATCATTAATGCTAGTAGTTTTCTCATCTTGTTTTGTCTCAAGATTAAAAACTTTGACATATCAGCCTATTTTTATCATTTCAAATCATTTGTCTCATTTCTTTTAGTATTTCCACTGTGTCTAATATGAAATAGTATTACTATTACTCAAACAAAAGCAACAGTTGAAAATAAAAGAATTAAATAATATGATATTGTTTTGCGATTAAACACGATTAAACACCAAAAATTGAACACAAAATCTAAAATAATTTATTCTTTGAATCCATCCTGCACTGTGGAAAAAATGAACATTATTTTGCCACTTACTTTACTAGGCATAAAGATATTTTGTTAGGCACATAAAAATGCAGCAGTACATAGTTGTGACACCGTGACTAGCAGAAGATAAGGATGAACAAGGATAACATACATTAACCTTTTCCAAACTTTTAATAGTGTCCATCTGAAGATGAAGACAAAAAGGGCATGCCAAATGGGTAATTCAAGGTTCCAACACAAGACAACTAGAAAAGATTACTTGAACAATTCGAATTCGCAATGTACTTCCTTTCACCCCCACCAAAAAAGAAAAACAAACAACCATTTTGAAGAAAAGTCAGTAAGAAAGTTGTATTACAGCAGCAAACTTGTGATCCAGGACAGTTTGGAGTCATTTCACAGAAAAGAGATAATTTTCATTTGACAAAATTCTTTGAACTTTAAATATCCTAAACCAAAAATTCTTTAAGACGTTGAATTGTCAACCCCAACTATTACCAAAAAGAGCACAAAATATCATTTGATTTTGTCTCATCAATCCCCTATCCTTAATTTGATTCCCAACGAATTGGCCATGTGATTGCATATCAGATGTAAAAGAAAAAAAAAAAAAAAAATTCCTTATAACATGCTTATGGCCGCCTCAAAACTAGAAAAGTTTAACATGATGCATAGTAAGTCTCACAAGTCTGTAAATGCATGCGTTAACCTTGGTCCCATAGCAGTTCATCATCATGTTGACAGGATTTAAGTACACTAGGATCCCAATCTCTGAGCAGATATATTGATGCGTTCAACGGAAGAGTAGATGGTCCAAGACTCTCGAAACACAGGTATGGCAATTCAATCTTCTTAACTCTTTTGTAACTTGTCGAAGACCCCAAAAATAACTTGGATTGTTTTGCTTCAAATTCAACAAGATTCGTTGAACTCCCCCTTTTAAGAAACGATCCTAGACTCCTAACCAACAACGTGGTGTAGACACCTAGTCGACAATCTTATTGGACAGATTCAAATCCTCAACAATGAACCCTAAATACTTAATAAGATCTTTGTCAAGCAACCAAGAGTAGTTCTTTAGCCAAAGAACTAAGAAACTCAATTTGTACTCACGCACAATTGAAGAGAAAACTCAATATTATTGATCAATGTGTAATGAAATTCGGATGAACAGTAACTCCCTTTATAAAGAGGCGCATAACACCGAGATATAAAACTAAATATGGAAACTAACTTAACTCTAGTTATACCATAACACAAGCTAACAACTAAAGGTACAACTTATCTAATAAAACAGCATAAAAGAACAACTTGGGCTATTAAACTAACAAACTTAAGCCCATGAAACTCGTAACCTCAAGTGGCAAACGGGCTCTTCAACCGAATCCAAGTCCACGGCCTCTAAGCTCCTCCAACTCTAGTCCAAAATAGGTGAACAGCCTTGTAGGTTCTTGTTTCAACCAAGTAATTTCATCTTCATGTAATTCCATGATCAAATCTTGCAAAGCTTCTTTCATCTTGTTAGCTCTTAACCTAATTATTGGACCTCCCATGTCTTGGAAAGGACTATTGGCAGCTACATCATGATCACGAGCTTCACCACTGTGCACTCGACCATTGATGTCCTCATCATATACACCAGCAATAATTTTTCATTAAAAATATCAACCTTTTCCTAACCAACTCAGCACAAAAGTAAGGAACAGAAAACATATTTTGCAAAGTTAATATCAAAATCCAAGGAACGTGTAGCGAAAAAATCATTTTAGGAATCTATGAAATCCTTTCTTTCTCTGAGGTTATGGTAGTCTTCTCATGTTCTGGATCCATGTTTCAACCATCTTAGTTTGAGTGCTGAGCAGATTGCATGGCACAGGTGGTGTGCAGTTGTCACTCAGTTTACTGGGAAAGATCATGCAAAGAAATTAAAATTATTAATAATAGAATGCTTGATAAATTAAGATGCACTCAAGATATAGTGATGCAGAAGATTGTAATCCATGTGGCCGAAGCTTTTGGGGGAGCTTGGTCAACAATTTCTCGGGAATTATAAGAAAATTATGAAAATCAAGCATGATGGTTCACCAAATTTGTTTAGCCACATGTGGAATGAGGTAGGAAAAGAAGAGGGGGCGGGGGGGAGTGGGTTTATATTTGTGTGACAAACAAGAAATGCATCAAGCTGTCAAAACAACACATAGGATAAGGAAAATATTATGCGGCCAGATTGCCAAATTTTAAGAGCTTTAATATGTAAAGACCACAATTACATGAAAGCTATTTCATGTTTCCTCTGCTAATGCTTTAAGCGAATGTAAGCATGCTTACTCTCATCCTATCTAATACCTGACCGCTTTAAGTTCTACTCCAATATTCATCATCTTTTGCAGAGTGTCATTCGGTCAACATATTGAGATGTACTAATGCTTATTCAGTTCTCTATGTGGGACCGCATATCATGTTGTGAAAGCCATCTCACAGAACTGTCACCAGCTTTAAAACTTCAATTAGAAGGGAAATAGATCAGGAATTTCCTGCGCAGTGACATTCTTCCTTGACATAATGTTGATAGCTTGAAAAACGTGTTACTTTAGTTTGGTGAAGAATATCAGGATATGTATGCTGCAAAAGTCTTCCCAATTGCTTTTCTTCAGTTAGTCAGAGATGAATGGTACTTCCCTCCCTAGTGAGAACAGCATGAATTAGAAGCAAAACCCTATAAGAGCATTAAGCATTGACTGCATAAATTATGAAGAAAACTAAGAGAATGATGCCAATGTCTTGGATTATCAAACGTTTCCAAATTATGTAAATTCAATCTGCCTGTTTGGGAGAAAATGAGTCAAAAATGATATGCCCGCTGTAGGATTTTATAGGCTGGGAAACTCTAACTGAAGCAATGACTAAAATCGTTACACAGTTCAGTTCCATAGTATATTTCCAACAAAGGCACCCTGGAGAACAGTTTTACAAATAGAGTTATCACCGGAAAAACGAAAGAAAAGAAATATCACTACATATACAGTAAATTTTCACTTTTTCCTTGATGATTCATCAAATTGTGAGTAATTTATGAATTAAAAAGTGAAAGAAAATAGGCTACATTTGTTGCGGAAACAAATTAAATTACTAACCAGAGTCTAACTGTGGAAAGATATGCAGGATGCACAACATATCATGAGATTGGTATCAACCCTCGAGCAATTGTCCAGGAGGCACTTCATTAGACTACAACAAGCATTTTCCTGTACTTATGATTCAGACCATCTTTCTTCATTCCAAAAGCTTCCACCATGGCCCGTTGATAGAAATTCAATTCCTTCAGCCCTGTTACTACAGTTTGTGCAGGATCCAAACTTAGGTTGGAGTTCTCAGCTACAAATTATCTCGAGTTTTATTACTTATGCCAGTAAAACTGGATAGTACTTGCTTGCCATAGTATCAGGATTTCTCCACGTTAAATAGCTGGAACGAAAGTTTGTCTCCTACCAATAGTCCCGACAAGAACATAACCCATCTTTGAAGTGGTGAAAACGAGTAGCATCTCTTAATATAATTTCTCTTCCTACAAGGTTGGAAATGAATTTTATAGCAGAGTGACAGTCATTACAAACTCTGAGGTTCTTCATAATTCTTAGAGTGGTTTTCTCTGGAGTATTTATTAGGCCAAAAGCAATAGCAAGCTTCTCACTGTGATGTCTAAGAATCTGCTCTTTCACTTCAGGATCAACATCATGTAACACTGAATCTGTGTCTGGAATAAAACCCATTTTTTTTATCTCCTTCCATATTTTCTCCATCACCCGGTAAATAACATCTCTCTGTGGGTGAAGCGCGTCTTCTACCCCAAACACATGAACTTCGTTCTTCATCTGAATCCAGCTAAATCCTTGCTCTTTCTTCACTTTTCTATCTTTCATCGACTTTCTGACTTTAGCAGCTTCTTGCCATCTTCCACAGGCAGAATAAACATTAGCAAGTGCTGAGTAGGCCCCACTGTGGTCTGGCTCAATCAAA
This sequence comes from Mitragyna speciosa, assembly GCA_024721245.1. NCBI lineage: Eukaryota > Viridiplantae > Streptophyta > Magnoliopsida > Gentianales > Rubiaceae > Mitragyna > Mitragyna speciosa. The sequence goes on from CM045562.1 coordinate 2,607,862, forward strand.
AGCAATTTCTCAGCTGCTAATTTTGCGAGCTCTGCATTCTTGTGAATCTTGCAAGAAGCTAAAAGTGAACCCCAAGCTATAACATCTGGTTCAATTGGCATTTTCTCAATGAATTCTTGTGCTTCTTGTAGCAATCCAGCACGCCCATATAGGTCAATCATGCAAGCACAGTGGCTTGAGGTGGGTACAATTCCATGTGCATTTTGCATCATTTTGTAGTATCTACGGCCTTCTTCAACCATCCCCACGTGTGTGCAGGCAGAGAGAACACCCACATAAGTGATATGATCTGGCTTAATACTCAATCCTAGCATGTCCTCAAACAGTTGAATGGCTTCCTCTGCAACTCCATGCTGAGCTAAAGCTATGATCATAGATGTCCAAGATACAGGATCCCTTTTCCAATGTATTAAGTTGAACAATCTCTTTGCACAATCGATGTTACCAGCCTTCGCATACATGGTAATTAGAGCATTGCTCACAGAAACAGATGATGTCTCCAATGATTTCATGGCTACTGCATGAATCTGCTTGCCATGGTCCAAAGAAGCCAAGCTAGAACTGATGCTCAGCATAGCTGCTAGAGTATAATTATTAGGTTTTGGGCCTTCTCTGATCATCAATCTGAAAAGTTCCATTCCATCATTATAAAATCCATTCTGCACATAACCGACTATCATTGCTGTCCATGCAACTACATCACGTTCTCTTAACGAGTCAAATATCACTCTAGCTGGATCGATATCTCCAAGCTTGACGTATCCATCAAGCAGAGCTGTAAATGCTATAACATCTAGATTTGATATTCCACTTTGATCTACAATTTTTCTAGCAATTTCAATACAGCCACACTTAGAATACATGGAGATTAAAGCGTTTCCAACGGCCCCAGAAGTATTAAAACTGGTTCTAACAATGTGAGCATGAATTTGTTTTCCAAAACTAACATTCTCAGTATTTGCACAAGCTGATAAAACACTTGCCAGGGTATATTTATCAGGCACTAATGCAGCATCCTTGAGCATGTTTGAGAACATATCCAGAGCTTCAGCATCAAAGCCATGCTGATTGTAACCTGTAATCATTGAATTCCATGAAACAACATCACGTTCTTTCATCTGCTCAAACCGTGCAAGTGCAAGATCAACCTGACCACGCTGCATATGCAAAGAAATCATCCCATTCCAGCTCGATACAGTCTTCAACTCCATCATGTAAAAAACCACCTCTGCAGTCCTCACATTACCAGACTTTGCATACATATTCAACAAAGAATTTGCCACAGCGACATTGCCACCAAGCCCCAGTTTAATAGCAAAAGAATGCACCTTGCTACCTATACCCAACTCTTTAATTGCACCACAAGCCGCAAGAACATTAGTAAAAGTGTACTGGCTTGGAACAACTCTACTCGATATCATCTTAGAAAACATAATTGTAGCATCCACAAAACGATCCAATTGATTAAAACCCACGATCATCGTAGTCCAGGAAACAGAATCATGTTCAGGCATCTCATTGAAAAGAGAAATAGCTTCACGAATCATGCATCCTTTGGCATATGCAGACAAAAGCGTGTTCCAAGAGGATATGTTTCTCACAGGCATTTCGTCGAATACCTTATTGGCATCAGAAATAAACCCAGATTTTGCATAAACGTTAATGAGATTATTCATAAGAAAAAGGCCTAAGTGAAGCCCAGATTTGACTATTTGGGCATGGACTGATTTTGTGGCAAAAGGGTTTCTGGCTTTAAGACTTGTTTGGAGGAGGGATATATAGTAATGTGACTGAGAGGTGACCGATTGCATTTCTCAAGTCTGGTTTTGCAATTTAGTTGAAGATTAATTGCCACTCTTATGGGATATGATTTTCAAGGGTTCTTGTTGATTAAAGATTTGTTTTTTCATTGGTGAATTCTGATGGTTGAAAATAATGATTCAAAGCTATGAAAGGCTTGAATTTGTGGGAAATGAAGAAAAGGCTTTTGTGGCGCCAATTGCTGGCTTCCCCCTCAACGGTCAACTGCCATATCTTTAAACAAGAAATTATAAAATTTAGTTTAGTGTGGTGAAAACTCTTTTTGGATGAAGTGAAATTTCAAGAGATAAAAAAGTATTTTATTTAGTGGAGTGAAAACAAGAAATTATCGTCTTTTCTAAAAACATTATTGTGATAATTTTAGAAATTTGTTTTGATAAATATGCATGTATGATAAGAAACTGATCAAAAGACGTGTTCGAAATTTTTTCAAAAATATTTTTAAAAGACACACCAAACAAAGAGAGTGATGAAAACCATCTTCGTCATTCAAACAATGAAATCTATTTTCTGTTATGTGTGAATATGTTGTTTGTGAGTTGGAACCTATTGATCAAGTTTAAAAAATGAAAATTTTTTAGAAAAATTATTTTCAATGCTCTTAAGATAAATAGAAGGAAAAAACCAAAAAGGTATCGAACTTGAATTCAAATATCAATAATATCAATTACTTTTCAGACGTCTTGATTTTCTACTTTCAAGTTTTATTTTGAGATACTTAAAAAAAAAAGTTTTATTTGAAGATGTTGCTCCAAACGTCCTTGAAAAGAGGTCAATAAAAAGCGCTAAAGCAAAATGATGTTGAGAAACTTTTGTTGAAGATTAAAAGGTTAAAATTAAAAATATAGAACTATTTGAGATGCAAAAATACTTGAGCATTGCTCCAAAAAATAAAAATAAAAAAATAAAAAATAGTCAAGGAGCTATTTTAGCAAATTATCTTGCAGCTCAAGTAAATGTGCCCTGTTGCAACTCATAGAACTGCATTATGATTTCATGTCTCTCGTGCCTATTACACATAAGTGTTGTTAAATGATAAATTGTAATTAAGTTTATGCACCTAAAAACAAAGAATGTTTTGTAGGTTGGAGCTATTCAATGTAATTATTATACTGGTTTCAACTATTTTTGAACTGTAGCTTATTTGCATAACATGAAAAAATGGCCATCTACAAGTCATTAGAGCTCTCAAAAGCAACTTCAAAATCAAAAGCCCGCTGGAAAACCACCCTTCCTCGGGTCGCTTACAGCCACAAGCTCACTGGACTTCAAATCTTGAACCACAAATTGGCAAATTGTCCCACCTGCAATACTTTGTAGGACATGACCCCTGTCTTTTAGGAAACTCCTTGTTTCCTCAGGAACCTCAAAATGATCTCCGGTCACTACTTTCCAATCCTCATAACGTACCACGTTAGGAATTAGCTGCATTAACATGAATAATTCACAGTTAATGAAAAATGTGAAAAAGGAAACAGTTGAGCAATGAGATTTTTAACAGACTGCCACAAGTTACAAGCATTTTCAATCATATATGTTGTGCAAATGTTAGTTAAATCATCAACATGTTTATGGACTTAGTGACTTGAGCTATTGAAGGAGAAGTTCAAACGAGTAAAAAGTAATTTGCTCATTGATCATCACATTTTATGAACCTTAATTAAGTAGTTTTCATGAAACATCAACTAAAAGATGAAAGAAAGCTGATTTCAGATTTGCAATAAAATGATTATTAGTCACCTCATGATAAAATCTTGGAGCCATAACTGAAGCCAGAGGATCCATTCCATTGACAAAATGATTCAAAAATACCTCTGTGGTACCAGCAATTATCTTGGATCCTCCACTGGCACCGACAACCGCCTTCAACTTTCCTCCCTGTTCCAAAATATAAGTTTCAAATCTTGTCAATATGTATTGTAATGTTGTTAGAAAAGATCAGCCTTTTGATACCAAATTTGATAAGATAATGGAGTTGACATTCAGACGTGTTTAGCATTATTCATGGCAAAGGTTTCCATGCGAATCTTGGGGTGTGAAGTTTGCGGCAGGGGGAGGGGTATTAAATTTTAAGCTGATTAAAGGGCAAAGATTAACTTATCTTACCTGGAGAACAATAGTAGGTGACATGGATGATAAAGGTCTTTTGCCTGGATAAACAAAATTGGCAGGCGCTGGTGGAGGATCATTTGCAGAAGTATTAGCAGGAATGGAGAAGTCATCCATTTCATTGTTAAGGACTATTCCAGTAGATGGTGAAAGAAATTTAGCACCAAAGTATGAGTTTATGGTATTTGTCATTGACACAGCATTTCTGTCGTTATCCACAATCGACACATGGCTAGTTCCATGATCATGGATCTGATTCCACCTATTTGGAAGCAAGGATTCAGCAAAAGCTAAGAGTAAGGATACAGCTAAAAGCATCCGAGTACAAAAGTAACAGGTTAAAAGAAGTTGGGAAGCATTCAAGAGAGGTATTCCAGAAAAAGGGAAAGTTCAATGCAGTGGAGGAAAAAGTGATGGGGTAAAATACTATTGTTACGAAAGTTAAAAACAAGCATACAATTTGATGGATCCATCATCCACGGAACCATGAAAGATAAATGGATGCTACAATTTACCACCAAAACATAGGGAGATGAATGCTTCTCCTTTGTTGTGTAGTTTTTTCCTGTTGGTTTCTCCATTTGTGGGAAATGAAGTGTCACCTTCATGTAATTTGTTATGTCCTGTGATATTAGTCTTTGTAGAAGAGTATGCTAAATGTGATACATATAAGCAGCATCTACCATATTTGATTTCTGACTGTAAATGAGGCACGCATAACGCATTCAACTGAAAATAATAATAATGCTGACAGATCAGGAAATCTAGATAGATTTAGAGGTGTAACGAATCAAAATATAAATCATGCTGGTTTATGTATTGGGAAAGCAGTGAGAAAGAAGTCGGAACTAAAATTGCTATCATTGCCTAGTAGCTGCTTACCTGCCCCCATAATGTGGAGGACTGAAGGTCATGTTATCGTAGATGGTCTTCTGCAACTCCTGTGCAAATTGAGTTGAGAGCATATCATTTATGACAGCTTTTATGTTTGCAAAATCCGGATCACCAAGGTTCATCCTCACGGCAAATGCATGTTTTAAAGCTTCGATTGTTCTATGAGTCATAAGGGGTGTTGAGCTATTTAAAGAAGCTCCATATTGTGCAAGAATATTTAGTATCTGAAATAGGGAAAAGAAAAAAGAAAGGCTGTCTTATGCAAATCTCAAAAGCACTATACCGAAGATGAAGGGGACGAGTTAAGGTAAGAAGAGTTAAGGTGATTCACTTACAAGCACAATTGCAGCTCCTCCAGATGAAGGAGGAGGCATGCCCAATATGTCAAGCCCCAGGATGTTCGTAGAGATTGGTTCTCTGATTTTTACTTGGTAATGCTTCAAGTCATCCATACTAAGTATGCCTCCAGCTTTTTGGACATCTTTAACCAAATTATATGCAGTTGTACCATTGTAGAAAGATGTCAGTTCATTTTTTGCAATTTCTATCAGTGTCTTTCCAAGTTTTCGGTTGTAACATTTATGCCCCGGCTGCAAGAGTTTGCCATTCGATGTAAAAATGTCACGAAGTCCTTTATCTGCCATAATAGCTGATTCTGTTGCAACCATTTGCATGTGGAGATAGGGTGAAATCCTGAATCCATTCAAAGAAAAATGTGCAGCTGGCCTTACAAGCCTACTCCAAGGAAGCTTTCCATATTGTTTCCAAGCTTCATGAAGACCTAACAGTTCCCCTGGAACTGCTACAGAAAGTGCACCAGCTGCTTTTATAGTTTCATTCCCCAAATACATATTCTGTAAAGGAAGGAAAGCATTGGGCTTAGTAAGTTAGTATTGAATAATGCTAGTAATTATGGTAAGCACAAGCTAGCAAACTTTTCAATAAGATTGTAATAATGAGTTGAAAGGCACAGTATTTAGTCACTAACAGCAAAGATGTCTGTTTAAACTTTGAAAACATCCAATCTGTTAACTCGATATTTCTTACTGCAAACTTCATTTGCATCCCACTTAACGAAATGCTATAATCTTCCATTTTAAAATCAAGAGTTTGAAAGCTAAAACACTGTTGTATTGCTTGTAAGATAGTACTAAACAAAGAAAAACATCAGGAATATGGAGCCAGCATGATTCTTTTTCTGACAGAAAAATTCAAACGAGTATTATGACAATCTCCTAAGCCATTGATAATAAATTTTTAATCGATTGGTTGTTTAACAGGACAATAATTCAGAAATTTATGCACCTGATAAGCTTTCTGTGGAGCAGTTTCTCTCATATCAATTGCTTGAGCGTTCCCGTCAGATGATCGAACAATCATAAACGCACCCCCACCAATGCCACTGGACGCCGGGCTAACAACACCCAAGCAAAGAGCAGCAGCAACTGCTGCATCGACAGCATGACCTCCTTCACGAAGAACATCTCTTCCAACTTTAGAGCATCGTCCATCATCAGTGGCAACAACACCATGTTTTGCTGTTATTCTTTCCTTTCTCTTGGTTGCTGATTCTGTTTTAAGGCTTGAACTCGAACTCAGAGGCGTCAATAGCAAGAGCAACAGAATTACTGATGCCAGCCATGGCATGCAGCGAGCTGAAAATTAATGATCATTAATCTCGTGAAAAATTCAATAGATGATAAAAATGCAAATTTCAACTGATCATCATAATAGACTTTTTCAGCCTAGCCTTTTTTGTTTATTTTTTATTGGCTAGAGGACTAACTTCAAATAAAGATGTCACCAAGCTGGAATGTGCTAATGACAAATCCCAGGATTATTTTTTAGATGTTGTCAATATTGTCCTCTTCTTTGAGAAGATCCGACTTCAAATTCATCCATCATTTCATGTTGCAGCCAAAGTACCTCTTAACGCTTTTTATTTTAAGTAGATTAAAATGGAGCATATATAACTCAAAAAACTGTACTTTTGTTAACATGCTTAAGAGGATTATTGGTGCATTTGAGCGTGTCACCCCAACAATATGTGATCAACCCAAGCAATCATGTGGAAAAGGACGAGCAATACACTACTTTAATGTGGCTCAGTTAAGGCCACAGAATGATTGCCCAACAGGAGAGAAAGTCAAGCCGTAGAATTCTCACTGTCACTTTATTGGACCTACTTTACATCACAAATGTGACTTTAGTGAATATGGCCACTGATCAAATTACCAGAAGTGGTCGAATCTTGTATACTTTTGGCACCTGTGCGTAATCCTGTGAAGTCAGTGCCGTAAACCAATGAGGTGTTGATCATTTGATCTAATTGCCTCTCAATCTCTTGCCACTAAAGGGCTACCTAAATTAGACTGATACGGTATAATAATAAAGAACTTAAGCTTTTGCGCATCAAAACTAAAATATCAAGGACCAAGGAAAATATACCGATAGATGCCAAAGTTTAGTGACAAAAAAGTGTAATTTCTCCGAGATTTTTACTGTTGAAAAAATAGACAGAATAGATTATGCATGGTAGTGCGAAAATTGAAAAAGGTTAAGTGTTTCAATTATATCACCAAAACAAATGAAAAGTTTAAAAAAAAAAAAAGGAAAGAAGAACAGACTCACATGGTATGACCATTCTGCAAAATTGCAGGAGTTCTGGGATATTTTTTTCACGAACAAAGTGAAGAGAGCTCCTTGCTTGGTGCTGTTCTGAGTTCTGATACTGAATGGTATAAAAGGACGAGGAAGTTGGAACTTTATTTTAGGCATTTTCTGGATATCGAATATGCTTAGGTGGATTAGGTCCACGGATGAGACTATGGATCCGTTAATCTAAAAGTAGCCACGTCGTCCATATAATAGGCCATGGGTGAGCTATATGTTGGGTCACAGGATTTACGATCCTACCTGTGGACCTGATCTATAAAAATATTTGCTGTCTGGATAAGGATGCTAGGATTGATAAAATCAGCACACTACAGAATGGTGAAAGTTGGCCTTACTTGTGGTTCCTATGGTAAAAAAAATATTCAAATAAACATAGTGATGTATGCTGATGTAAAAAAATAATGTAAGAAAGTTTATGTAACTTTATTTTAAACTATATATTTTACAGGTGAAATTATGAATCAGATTCATATAAGAATTTTCTTCAAAAATGGGTTGCCCTTTAGATTCTCCCTTTTGTCTATTGCTCAGTAAGAAGAAAAATTGGGGAATTGAAAAGATAGTTACCAGCGTTATCCGCAAACAAATGCGGCTTTGTTTCCTTATTCGAAGACTATTGCAATTCGTACTGTTGTCTTTGAATTTTAAATGAGAGCTTCTGTTATAGGCCACGGTTCGCATGAACAGTCTCAAATGAAATAAAATGATTTCGCCGCTTTAAAAATGAAATTTACGTGAAGTTCATGTTTTTTTGAAACACAGATCTAGAAATGAAATTTATGTGGAACTTTTTTTTTTTTTTTGGGTGACACGGTCCATGTGACTCGAGTCAAATGTCACTTTTTAGCATCAGCAGAGTTAGGCTATGAGCAGGATTTTTTTTGTACATCTCATCTCTCCTCTTTCTACTTTCCCCCTAATTCCTATGAAATCTTCAAAAAAAAAAAAAAAAAAAGAGTTAGGCTATGAGCATCTTTTACTTTACAAACAACAAAACGCGTTTTAATTTGGTCAATGTTTGATTTTTTTTTTCCAACTTTCTGCCGGCAATATTTTACTTTTATTGTTCCATAATACCAATTACATATAGCAACAGAACTTTAATAATTCCGTTACTCTTCTGGCAAAAAAAGAATAACCGATATCGTAGGTAACCTTTTTTGAATTTTTATTTTAGTATCAAAAGAATTGGCAAACATCATGCCTCTAAAATTTTGAAGTGTCAAATCTGCCACAGGCATAATGAACCAAGAAGTTAGGCAACTATCTTAGTTATATTTGTGCTTAATAATATCTTGATGAGATTAGCATTAGAACAGAAATAGAAAAGAATATAAAATTGAACGAGATAACAGATTTTATATAATAGATATAAATTATTTTTGTTAATCTATTTTTGTTGTGATAACTACTTTGCTAATTTGTTCTTTTAAATAGTAAATGCTGGAGCAATAGTTAGGGGCCATTTGGTTCAAATTTCTCAATCACTATCACTATAAATATCATTAGTCCTACTATAAGTATGCGTTTTGATGATTCCCCCCAACATGTTTAGTTTAATAATGGAATAGGTATCATTATAAAAATACTTGTTTAGTTTATTGGAATGACTTTCAAGTAAATTTTGAAAATTTTAAATCTTTTATTTATGATATAGATATTTTTTAGATTTCTTATTTTGTATCTTTTTAAAGAAAATTTCTAAAAAGACTTCTTCAATTTTAAATATAGCCAAGCTCTAATTTGAGTTTATGCAAATGATAACCTTAAAAAAAATGGTCATTTTTGTTGTATTAATATAGAGCACTATATATCTTTTATTTTCAGTTCAAATTTTTATCAAAAAATTGAATATAAAAAATTTTATAGAGTACTGCTCAAGAATATTCAAAATTAAAAGACATAGCAGAGAGAGAGAGAGGAGGAGGAGGAGAAGAAGAAGAAGAAGAATAGTATATTGGAGCGTGGGTAGCTCAAAAGATGTATGTGTGTGTGTGTGTGTGTGTTTTTTTTTTTTTTTGTGTTTTTGTCCTTAATGATAAGGGTTAATGGGTCTGATATAATAGTATTTTGAGAAGAATCATTAACATCCTAATTAATCACTTTCATTCCCGTTAAATGATAGTGATAGATGTTTTACAAACATCAACAATACGTATCACTACTTATGACACCCATTTTCCTCCTTGATTTCCCTAAACCAAACATCCCCTTAGATAATAATATCAAGTTTACCCTTACGTATTGAATTTGCTGTTTAAAAAGTTTTAGTAAGATTACGTTGGGCATTGAGGAAAATTTCCTATGATTTGTCATTTCTGTTATTATTTGTTTTGGCCCTCAATATTATTAGAAATTGTAATTTGGCCCCTCAAGAAATCACTTTTCTTGATTATACTCACTTAAGAGTACAACTTACTTTCAATTTTGGCCGTTCTCCCCTCCTCTTTATGCAAATTAATTTTAACAAATAAGAATCACAAGTACATCAAGAAGGACATGCATAGGAAAATATAATTCAGGGCATTCTCATCATTTACTTTCTAGTTTTCTCGTAAATATGCAAAGTGGTACATTTTATTTTTGCTGTTCCTACATTTAGGCAATTAGGATCGTTAGTTGCAGCCGTTGTATAATTTTAATAGAAAGTTAACAATACCTTTAAATAAATAAATTACTATAACCCACTTAAAACATGATTTCAAATAGAAAATTTCTAACTCTTCACTAGTTTGATTTATTTACACCAACATAAAAAAGGGGTATAGATTTTGAATTCACAATGGCCTTTTTGTAGCCTGTCTGCTTGTAGCCAAGTGATGGCTTATTTTTGGTTGTACAATAGATTGGTGCAAGAATTAACCCCCCCCCCCCCCCCCCCCCCAACAAACACAAAAAAAGGACAATAATATTATCAGTAGTCGTTAGCAAACTAAAGCCTTAATATTGTTCCTTGGGAGTCATCATGTTCACACATAACTTTCCAAGGGTGTGGATGTTTCATTGGAATAATGTTCATACCAAACTTTCCAAGGAGTTGTTCAACTCACAATCAATTTTATAACTGTCTTTTGTCCTTCTTATAGCCCACATTAATTGAATCAACTGTGAAATGATTGGAGGCTGATTGTGAGAAGAATAACATAATATATGTATTTTATTATGATCTGTAGTTGTATAGAATCAGAAGATGTTTGTTTATATGTTTTACTAATCAAGATATTAATTAAGACTAATTATGTATACATTATCGATTAGTAAATTAGAGGATCAATCTCACAATCAATAATTGATATATTTTATCAATAATTTATGTATTTTATTTTAACACTTATATGTATAAATTTCATTCTAAATTAATTTGTCAAATCTTGATGAATAAGCGGGTGAAAAAGTCGGCATAGAACAAATCACATCACCCTCACCAAAAAAATAAGCGAAAAATTAAAGAAGGGATAACTTGGTCTAATTTAACCGTTTAAATCTGAAGAATTGGTCGAGTGATAAATTCAGCAACAAACATTTGTTTTTTTCCCTAATTTTGCTGTACTATAAACATAGAACTTTCATTCCCTCATGAGTGAACACAATTGCCGTCATTTTTTTTTTTTCTTAACTGGGACTCGATATCTTCAAAGTTATTCTAAAGACAACAAAAATTGATTAATAGCTACACATAGTTGATGCAGAAACGTACTAAAATAACATTTTGACTCCCAAGTTTTAAAGTATCCAATCCTCTTTGGAAAGGCAATTTTCCCTCCTCGTTATGCAAATTAATTTTAACAAATAAGGATCACAAGTACATCAAAAAGGACATGCATCAGAAAATAATTAAATGCACCACGCACATTGTCACATAATATACTAAAACTAATAATTTATTATTATGTGACAATGATGGGTCAGATATTATATTATTTGGCGATGTGTGATTGATTCTAATACAACATGTGACATGCCACGTGACGCGTGTGGTGCACGCAATATTTACTCGACATGCATAGGAAAATATACTATGGCATTCTCATCATTTACTTTCTAAATTTCTCGTAAATATGCAAAGTGGAACATTTTATTTTGCAGTTCCTACATTTAGGCAAATTAAGATCGTTAGTTGTAGCCATCATATAATTTTAATAGAAAGTTAATAATACCTTTAAATAAATAAATTACTACGACCCGATTAAAACATAATTTCAAATAAAATATTTCTGACTCTTCAACAACATAATGGATGCGGGGAACCACATTGGTCAATAAGCACTTTATAGCCTGTATGCTTGTAGCATATTTTTCGTTGTTCAATAGTTCGTGCCCGAAATTAACCCAAAAAAAAAATTGACATATAATATTATCAATAGTTGTTAGCAATCTAATCCCATAATATTGTTCCATGAGAACCATGTTCATACCAAACTTTCCAACGAGTGCGTCAACTCACAAGCAATTTTATGCTGTCTTTTGTCCTTCTTATTGCCCACACTAATTAAATCAATTGTGAAATGGTTGAAGGGTGATTATGAGAAGAATAAAATAATACATGCATTTAATATGATTTGTTATTGTATAGAGGATGGCTATGTTAGATAATTTCGTTGCATTCGAGTCATGGGATCCCAAAATATAGACCCGAGATTATAAAACAAACAAGGAAAGAAGATAATCTTACAAGGATGTTTTGCTAATCAAGACACTGTTCAAGACAAACTATATATACATCAATCAATTAATAAATTAGGGAATCAATCATAATCAATAGGGATAATTTCAGTAACCTCCCCTGAGGTTTCTGATAATTACACCTAGATCCCTTGAACTTTTAAAAATTACACTTACCTCCCTTGGCCACTTAAATTTACCAAAATGACCTTACTAAAATATCAATATTACAACTAAAAGAAAAGATGCATTCCCCCTCCTCTTCGACACAAACCACTAATGACTATCTCTTTTCTTCCCCCCTCCTTTCCTCAACTAAACCTTTTTCTCTATCGTATTTCTTCTCTTCCTTACATCATCCACTCTCCCAAGCACCATCACCAACACCCCCTCTACTTCTTCATATACAAAATCCCCTTCCTCCAATCCCCTCCCCCTTGCTGACCCACTCTTCTCGCCTTATCCCCAACTTCTCTCTCAGTCGACTTCCTTCCTGATAGCTGAACTCCACCTCCTCTACCCTTCCAAGCCTGTCACTAATGTCTAGTTCTTGCTAACAATATGCTTTGCTTTATGGTTATCTGTTGAAGTTAAGCCTACGTTATAGGGATATATTGATGGGCTCTATATATTTTTTCCAATGGTGTTTTAACATTATTTTAAACATGAAGGAATCCGTTGGGATGCTAATTGTCACGACCCAAATCTTAAATGCCATGACCGGCACGTAGCTCGAGGTAGAATAAACCGCCCCAAACCACGTAAGCTTTAAACTTCCTCTAAATTCTATCGAAATTTCGGCAGCATCTCCTCTGTATTTGGACCTTTTCCAAAAATTTCAAAATACCTGCACAAAATTTCAGCCAACCAAAGGATTTCCAATACATTCACAATACACCATATCATCTGATTCACAAATTTTACACCATATTTTCTATAGGTTTATAACCTACTAACACAAGTAATCAATCATCTAAATAGTCCAGTATCAATCACCCATTTCAACCATAAAAAGATATGCCCATAAGAACTTCATATATTTATATATAAATATCCCGAGATTCAAATTTACAACCAACGAAGCAGCTATTCCAAAAATAATATTTGCAATACCAAGTACTATATAACATGGCCACAAGTGCAGAATAATACTTATACTATCCTATACCCGGGACAACAAAAATAACCGGGTAATACCTCTGAACTCAAGTGACTATACGATTCTCCTCTTGATTCTAGCTCCTGCACTTTCTACAAAACACTGAAAAATATTGAGGGGTGAGTTTTCCACACTCAGTAAGCATAATACATATTATAAACCATTTTAAACAATTTACTTAAAATCACCACTTTTGGTATAAAATCTATATAGTCATCACATATGACATAAAACAATCAATAAAATCACATTTTTGGTTTCATAAACAACTTTGATTATTTCTCGAAGACACAACTATGCAGAACCTACTATCCCCCGAAGGGTAACTATCCCACGAAGGGTACTCTGTCCCCGAAGGGCTATCCCCCGAAGGGTATTTTGTCCCCGAAGGGTAATCTGTCTCTGTTCCCCGAAGGGTAATATGTCCCCGAAGGGCTATCCCCCGAAAGGTATATTATCCCACGAATGGAGGGAATCACTTCAGACATTCCCTAGCCGGCATATACTAGGTGCACCCAGACTAACAATAACCCTGTTAGTTTTAGTTAGTTCTGCATAGACTTACTGTCAAATCATTTTTACAGCTAAATTCTTTCAATCTTACTGGACAAAAATTATTGTCACAAACAATCATTCACTTTCTCAGTCTTTGGTGTTAAATTTGTAACAATATATAAAAATATACTTTGAAATATGCCAAATGTGTTATCTCATATACTCAACATAAATCATTCACCTTTAAATACTTTGCAAGCTTATTTAAACTTTCATGTACAAATTAAATCACTTTGTATGCATTTTATCAATATGCATCCATTTATCAACATATATGTATGTCAATCTCAATTTATACATATAACATACTTTAAATTATTCACATAATACTTTGCAAATAATATATAATACTAGTGATTCATAATATGTATTAAACTTACCTCAAATAAGCTATGTACCAAAAATCTCGACTCGATCACCCCCTTAGGTGGCTTCCTCCGCCAAATGCTCTCTTGAATCTATTATATAACATTACGATAAAAAATTAACAACTAAAAAATACATTAGAAAAATAATAATCTAACTTTAATCTAAACCTCAAGGCTTAACTCAATCACTTACCCATCTTGCATGGCCTTAAACTATAATTAAATCTCAACTTTAATTTCCCAAATCAACTTTTTCCTCTTCTAATTGGATAATCAACACCATAACAAGAACTATTAACTCTAAATAATACAAAGAAATCATTTTTTCCCAAATTTCTAAAATTACATAAACACTAAAATTCTATCTACTTCAATTTCTATTCCATGCATGCTATCACTTCCACCAAAAATGTCATATACTTCATCATAACTTATTTAATAAACAAGATTCAAGCATAAAATTACCTTATTTAATCTCTATACAAATTTTCTCCCTTTTTCCCTTTTCTTTTCTTCCCTATTTCTCTTCTCTCTCTCTCTCTCCTCTTGCTGGCCGGACTTGTTGCCGGCGTCCGGTGGCCGATCGGAGCTTGGTGGGTGGCTGGACTTTCCCTCCTCCTTCTTCTTCTTCTCTTTTTTTTTTTCTTTCTTTCTTTGCTGTTTCTTTTCTATTCTTTTGCAGAACTTTCTGCTTGTTTCCTTTGGGAAAGAACCACCGATAGTTGGCTTTTTCTTTTCCTTTGTTTTTTTTAAACTATGGTCAAATGACCCTTTTACCCCTCACTTATGGAATTTGTCTCCAAAAAGCCCACACTTATATTGGGTATTACATTAATTAATTTGGCATTGGTAGGGCTGGATTGCTTTTAGAAAGCTTGTTGTGATGTTAATTGATTTGGTTTTGGTAGAGATGGATGGCTTTTTAGGAAGCTGATTTCATGGTGTTTGGCTCTGTTTATTATCTTTTGTAATGGCAATTTTTTTTCAATTAAGTTTGTGAAATTGAAATATTTTTCATTCTCTCTTGCTATTTTCCCATTGAGAAACAGGATGAGAGATTAGCCATTTTAGATTGAAAAAATGTTGGTGGTGGTGGTGATATGGTGATTGTGATAGATGAATGGTTGGTATTTGGGTGGTAGTGGTGGTGGGAGGATTTAAAAGGGTATCTTTGTCTTAAAACAAGAAATTGGATTTGTTTGTTACCAAATGTGTTAAAATAAGGGAGGTATGTATAATTTTAGAAAGTTCAAGGGAGCTAGGTGAAATTGTCTAGAACCTTAGGAGAGGTTTCTGAAATTATTCCTAATCAATAATTGATATATGTTATCAATAATTTAGATGTTTTAACTCTTATACATGTGAGTTTCATTCTAGATTATTTGTCAAATCTTGATCAATAATCGGGTAAAAATTGGGCTTAAAACAAACTGCACTGACCAAAAAAGAAGCCAAAAAAAAAAAAAGGAAAAACGAAAAAGAAAAAGGAGAACTTGGTCTAATTTAACTAATTGAATCTGAAGAATTGGTCGAGCCGCCTGTCCAGCACGGAACATTTGTTTTTTCTCCTAATTTTGATGTCATTTAAACACAGAATTTTCATTCTCTTAGGGTGAACACTTTTTTCTTCATTTTTCTTTTAGGAGGATTCGAAATTTAGAGATCAGTACAAATCTTAAGTGTTATTTTCTCAGTGCCAAATCAAGTACTAATAATAAAAAGTTCTCAATGATAACGAAAATTGTTTAATAACTACCCATAGTGAAAGGGTATAAAATGCACAACGTGCATTGTTACGTGGTGCACTAAAATCAATAATTTATCACAACATGGCGATGGTGGGTCACATCTTGTATTATTTGATAATTTGTAATTGGTTCTAGTGTACCACGTGGCGCACGTGGTGCACCCAATGCTTACTCACACATAGTTGATGCAAAAGCGTCCTA
This sequence comes from Mitragyna speciosa, assembly GCA_024721245.1. Classification (NCBI taxonomy): domain Eukaryota; kingdom Viridiplantae; phylum Streptophyta; class Magnoliopsida; order Gentianales; family Rubiaceae; genus Mitragyna; species Mitragyna speciosa. Next base: position 2,624,055 of record CM045562.1, read on the forward strand.
AGATAACATTTGGACTGCCAGGTTTAGAGTATGTGGTATTCCTACAATTTGGTGTTCGGGACCGAGAGACCAAAAAAAAAAAAAAAAAAAAAAAACCCTTTGATTTGTCAATCATTAAAATCCAGATCTCAATTTCCTAACTGACTCATCCAGTCCTTCAATTTTAAGGTTCACAAATGGGGTGCCAAAATTTGACCATAAACATATCATAAATTAAACCAAACCATAGTACTCATAAAATAAATAGAGCTACTGATTTTTCTTCTGTTTTCCCTATTTTTTCTTTTCAAGAACACTCTGGTATAGCATTACAAACATGGTGATTTTTAAAGTAATATACACATACTAAATTTCAATTTAACTTCACGCATAAGATCTGAAATGATTGTCTTAAGCTTCTATAAAATAGTTAGGGTGCATAATACGCCTAGATTATGGATTAAAGAATAAAGATAGAAAAAATAATTTTAACAGATTAAGGAGATAGTTTAATCATACTATAACACAATCAACCAATTAATAAAAAGTTTGTATTCTTGAACATCAATTAGACCATTTTCCTACCAAGAACCTACAAAATCATTTTGGCAACGTTAGAAACAGAAATCAGGCTTTCCACATAATCAAACGCTACGAAATAACGAAGTGATAATCCCTCTGCAGCTATCTCCTTTATACGATGAGGGTACTGAATTCTCCCATCTGTATGCTTTGGATCAACAAATTTCCAAGAATTGGACATGCCACCACCCTCCTCCTCATCCTTCATCACCCAAACCTCGTATCTGTTTTCTGGCAGCCAACAAACCAAAGCAAGACAGTCCTTAAAAACTCCAATCTGCACCGATGAACGTTGGAGAGGAATGTTTTCTGGTATCGAAATCACCTCAAAATTCTTGCTCACAAAATCAAATCTAATCACTTTATAAATTTTTGGATCCACACGATTTTTTAAAAACTGAACCCAATGCAGATGACCATTGCATGCCACTGGAATCCAGCTTTGTAACGCGTTGAAATACGGGCGCTTTGGTGAGTTGGTTTCAAACAATTTCCATGAATTCCTCTTCAGACTATATATTTCAACGTTGGGATCGCACCGCATGATCTTCACAACTTTGTAATCATCGTCAAAGGAGTCGTAGAAGAATCCCAGATCAGTAAATTTATGCAAAATTCCGGTATCCGGAAGAAATTTGCATTGATGTAATGCAGGGTTCCAGAGATATATCCATGCACCATAACCGCAATCGCAGAACTTGAACAGACATAGAATCCCATTGCTGCAGCCTGCCAGGAAGAAGTCATCTAAAAGACAGAGGGAACCTCTACCAATATCAATGCTGATCAACTTTTCAATTTCATTTAAGGGATTGCTACTAATACAGGTGTATGATGTTTGACAGGACAGCTGGCCGCAAATTAAAAGAGGGAAATTTTTGTTATTTTCAAGAGATTTCTCCATGTGGGACTTGATAAAAAATGGATTGGATCGGATTAGAGTTTGCCAAAACTTGCAGACACTGCTGAATCGAACAAGAGATCTTACTGGTACCCTGCATAAGATGTCGATAATGATATCGTTTGGAATGCATGGGGCTGGATTTGAAGCATCCATCCTAAAATTTGGACTTCTTTTTTATGTGTTTTTCCCGCTAAGAAGCTTAGGAAATTGTCTACTGAGGATGGAGGGCTTCAAAATCGATTAGCAAGAAATTAATACTACTCTGATTTTCTAAGACAGAAGAAAACAAAAATATTCGAATTCTTACTATTTGTTTAGGACATTGTTTCTAAAATTTGATCCTATTTGATCTCTGACACTCTTTCCTGGTACTTCCTATATTGTCCAGGACTCAAAGACGTATTATTATAATTTTCAAGTTGATGTAATTATCAAGAAAAGAGTAAATAGAATTATATTCCCTTTTGATATTTGGATATCACGTTTCACTGCAAGGGTATACTATATACAAGTCTAGTGCCTTTACAATTATAAAGATAATTGCACGAAGGGATTCCCTATTAAAATTAGTCCATAGTAACATGTCGATCTCGACTTTTTTTTATTTTTTATTTTTTAAACAAAGTGTAATTTACGGCCCAATTTGGCCCAGCAAGCAGCCTAATCAGGCCGGTTAGCTATGTTCAACAGAGGAACAGTTAATCTCGATTTCTTGAATTAATTTTTTCAAACAAGTGTAATTTACGGCCCAATTGACCCATAGAAGTCGGCCTGTTCGGGGCGGTTAGCTATTTTGAACGGAATAAAAGAGTCTCCGCAGGATGATTAAATTCATTAAGATTTTCCTGTAACTTTTACCAGTACAAAGACATTTCCAACCTTGTCAAAGTTCGAAATTTCTTTAACGATTGAAAACTTTTAAGAATATACTTTTTGCTGATCTCTTGTGGAAGAGTTTGCCGAAATGTTAATACTAGAAACATCAATGAATTTCTTAGAATACGAGTCAGGAAAAACTTTAACTTAAAAGAAACATTAACTTAAACTAATTTTTTACTGGCCTTTCAAAATAAAAGGACTATCCAGAAACTATAATAACAGAACAAGTTCTTATCCACTAAAAGAAAAGATATCACCGTCAATACTTAGAAACTGATGTATTCACTCCAAGCCTTTTTTTTTTTTTTTTTTCCCTTTCTTTTTGAAATCAATACACATTACAATATTCATTACAAAAAATTTGCTTCACACAATTTCGAGTGAGAGACTCCCAGATTTCTTTGCCACACACAATTTAGTGTGTAGCTCCCAATATAATTACCTACACATTTCCCCCTCCCCTTTATTCCTAATTGGCAAGGCTGGGGTTTGAATCCCAGACCGTTGGTAGGAAAGCACAACCGAGCTTTGCTCGAGTGGTGCACTCCAAACTGAGACATCATGATTGATATAGCAGATTATCATGTCCCAGCTCGAAAAACTACTTGATCTGGAACTAATCATATATCACAAAGGAGTCATAAGCTAGTTTTAAACAAACCACCTTAAGAAACACACACAAATTTGTAAACTAACTAAAACTATCATATTCCTCCAACACCCACATCTAGACTCCCAAATATAAAGAAAAGAAGCTGGCAAAACCCAGAGGTATAAACAGAACTTCCAACAAGCAAAATGAAGTTCTCATCATACCAAAACTCTCAAATATAAAATTCTCAAGCATGACAGTTTAAGATACACATCAATGCAGAAGGCATCATATTAATCAGAAGACAGCAGAATGTCTCGAGAGCTTCATGTAGAGTACAAAAGTCGAAAACAAAAAGCAGGAATCTTAGTACTGATTCGTTGTGCTTGAAAAAAGTGTTGAGAAAAGAAGTAGGTACTTGATGTACACAAGCGATGCTTTGCAAGCGTAGGATACAGTATATTCACCCGTACAAGGACCTTGAATAGTAAAATGTACCTCAGATATTGCATGCCATTTTGAATAAATCCTTGGCATGTATGGATGTATTCCCCCAATGTTTGATGAAGAAGCTTTGACTGAGAGAGTTGGCATTTTTAAAGTCTGTTTACAAGAAGCTGAGGCAGAAAAAATCAAGAAAATAAAAAAGAAATAAAAATTATGCACAATAAGTTTCATCCTCATATTGAGTCTTCATTACCAATTAAATACTGGATTGATAGTCCAGCGACTGCATAATCAAGAAGGGCTAATATACAGCTCCAATCAGATGCACATTGCCGACCTCATATGAATTGGTATTCAGTCATCCTACTGTAACTTGAACAAGTTGTCTTCCAGCACTTCCCCAACATCCCTGAAAGAGTACTAGGAAAAGGAAGGAATTGTTGGTTGAGCAGATTTAAATTGAAGATGACCAAAATTTAGATACTTGTGAAGCATAAACTCTTAACAATGAGGCAAGTAAAAGATAAAAGTACTTCTTTCTTTTCATTTTTTTCTTTTTATATCCTTTCTGGTTCTCTTCATTTGACTAGTGACATATGAATAATAAAAGAAAGCCTTTCAGTAATTAAGCATGCCCACTGCAAATACGTAATGTCAGTAAGAACCAGAGAAGAATGACTTTAAAGAAGGCAATTGAATCCACAAGCTCATTTTTGGTTGTGTAGTTATCTCCACTCCAGCTTCTCAAATTTCATTGAACTTAAGCCATATCACAGATACAAATTTAGTATTGATCACAGGAATACTGTGTGCAAGCAGACTTTTGAATCAAGAGTTGATGGCTAAAGATGTGTTCCAAAATTTATGGCACTTCTGAATTTCCAGCAGCAATTGTAATAAACTAATCAAAGGATCAAGGCTGAAAGTATCTTATGTACACTTAATGGTCAGAACAAAGCATGAGTTCAGCTGAGTAAGCAAGAAAACACAATAAACACATGCAAAGAAAGCTACTCAAGCTCAACTTGAAATTAGCTAATAAGAGTTTACTTGGGCTCAGATTGTATAACGGACAAGGCAAGTTTGAACATAAGCAACAAGCTTGCTACATTTAAACCAAGCCTGAACAACAAGTACCCGTCTTGGCTTGTCTTACTTCAGCACTATATTTTGATGAGTGTAGACTTACAAATCATCTGGACTTCATCATAAACAATGAATGAAACAAAACAATTAATTGCCCTTCTGCCACGATAATTCAAAGACTTGGGATACTTTCTAAGGTTTGCGGTTGCAATGTAAATCAACTGCTTTTGTGGTTACGTGGCTTGTAGTCTACTTTTAAGTTCCCTTATCATCAACTGCAATTATTATTATTATTATCATTGAAGGCCTATGGTTTTTAACTAATCTGCTTCTCTGTACTGTGCACTCCAAAATCTAAAAGTTACCGACGCATTAATTTAAGTTTTTGGCAACCCATACATAAATAACTATACATAGGCTCATAAGTCATGCACATATATATCTATGTACCATACCAATGTTATAATTTCCAACTTCTCTCCGCTGCTTACTTATATCAACCTCTCATCAAACTGCCTCGTAAATGACCTGTTTAATTTGCTCAAAAAGCTTTGCGCTTAACAGTTAAGACAAGATGCAGGGTCCTTTTCTGGGATCATCATTTTTTTTCCCCATATCGTATGTTGCAAAAAAAAAACAACAATGTACACATAATCACATATAAAGGACCAGAAACATTAAACTCCAAATCGAGATACAGAAAAGGCTGATGTTAACTTTTGAACCCAGAAATAACGAATAGCCCCTTATATGCTGCTGGCAAGAGAAAAATTCCTTAAGTATTTATCAATTGGCTAACATAAAAGTAAGTAAATACCATCTAACTTAGAAGATGACCTCAGATGCTTCTAGGCAGTTCAATGATGTCAGTCCATCACCCGCATCCTCAGTACATTAAACGGTCTTGGATGTCAGAGAAAGCACAAGAGAGCGCATCAAAAATTAACAGCTCCATTCCACCTATACCTTTGCAGTAGTTGCCTGAGTTCTCAAACTGCTAGTATCGCTAGTTGTCTTTTGGCTTGCAAGTGAAGACCCAAATGCTCCCAAAGCATCGAGGAAGAACCTTTTATTGGGAATGATTCCATCTCTGTCCATGTACAATAGCAATTTTTTCAACAGCTCCTTCATGTTTGCTTTAGTGTAGGCCTTGTATAAAAGTTTATACGTTGATAAATCAATACGAAAAGCTCTAGATGCACGTGTACTCTCAAAAAGTGCATTTGCTTCTAATGGTAAACCATTCATGCAATAGACATCCAGCATTGCATTTAAAGTTGAAACCTTCTTCTCCTTCCCAGATTCTCTCACCTCATCAAATATGTCTCTAGCCTTAGAAACACAGTCACAATACCCATACATCATGATAAGACATTCATAAGTGATGAAGTTCGGAGAATATCCCATATCAGTCATCTTCCGAAACACTAGCTCTGCCTTCTCTCTGAGCCTAGCTTTTCCGTAGTTTGTGATCATTGAATTAAATGTCGGAAGTGTTGGTCTCTCCTTGGAATGTAATAAGCTCTTAAACACTTGTTCCATCTTTTCAAATTCTTGCTTCCTTCCATAAGAATCAATCAACAGATTAAAAGTAATTATATCAGGTCTCAACTGCTTACTCTTCATTCGAGATAGCACAGATTCCATTTCCTTAATCATCCCATTCTTCCCATAAGCATCCATCACCCCATTAAATGTGAAGATATCAGGTGTAATAATGCTGTCATCAAGATCTTTGAACAATGCATTAACTTGCTCAACATTCCGTGCCTGAGCAGTTGCTCTCAAGAGGATGTTATATGTTACTACACTGGGTTTACATCGATCCATTCCCTTCATCTTGTTAAAGTATCCCAAAGCCTTGTCCAAGGCCTTCGCTTTGTCCTTGCTGTGAAGGTGAGCTGTGATCAGCGCATTATACACCGAGGTATCAGGTCGACATCCACTATTACGCATCTCAGAGAAAAGCCACATTGCCATCCTTGTCTGTCCTTTCCTTCCCATAACTGATATCAACTTTGAATAAACACCATTATCTGCTATATACCACCGTTGCTTTTGCATCCATCTGAATACCTAAAATGTTAGACAATACAAGTCAACACAAGAGCTCATCTTGGATATTTCAAACAATACTATTTCTTTAGGATAAACAGCAATATATCAACCCACGATAAATTGTACTTGATCTATAACAATGATTTTTCCTTTTCAAGTTTCATTATCCGAAACATTCTAATCTACACAAACAAATACATGAACAACAATATCTCAAACATTCGAAAAACACAAACTTTGATCAAAATATTAAGAAAAAAACACCTTATCTTGATGAACTACACACAGAGCATAAAATGAATTGTACGTCTCGCAGACATACATCAGCAACAAAGACAAAGATTCACATTAAAATATTCCAGGCTTCCCAAATGATAACAAATTCAACCAAAAAACAGAATACAAAAACCCAACAAACACCCCAGAAATCAAAGTACCTCAACACATCCAAAAATAACAAACTTTCCCAAAATTCAATCTTTTCAAGAAAAAAAAAAGGAAAGAAAAAAAAGTTCATATCCTAATTCTCAGTTCAAGAAAAGGGCTAAACCTCAAGGCACTGAAGCCACTTATCAGTCTTGCCAAGCTCTTCAAACAGCATAAAACAATGCACAGTCCTCACAAACTTCACATACTTATTCAAAGTAGCCTCCAGTGGCTTCTTTTCACTGAAATTTCTCATTAGTAAACCAACCAGCTCCTCTTCTTCTGAACTGGTCTTCTGTGCATTATTTGAACCCTTCTTTTTCTTGGGATTTGTGAGCGCATTGCTTATGCAAGAGGTGGGTTTCCTCGCTGGAATCCATGGCTGAGATAAGAAGTAATTTTGGGAAGGATTTTGGGTGAATTTTGGGAGGAAAAGAGTGGGTTTTGAGGGGGAGAATTGCAGAGTTCCAGATAAGTTTGTTAAGGTCATTTTTCCTATCTATCGACGGAAAATTATGCAGAGTGAAGTGCAGCGAAGCGTGCGCGGATGTTGAAGCAAACCGACAAGAATACCCTCGAAGTGCGAATGAAGGGAGGATTGATGAGCTAAAATGAAGGGGGCAGAAAAGGAAAGGATCCGATTGGATCGGGGGTTTTGAACCCGACGTGAATCGAACACGCAACCTTCTGATCTGGAGTCAGACGCGCTACCATTGCGCCACGGATCCGATAAGTTAGCAGTGCTCAAAATTATTTATAAGTAATAAAAGCAAAAAGGAACATACAAAAGTTATTTGTTGGAAATATTTTAAGTGAAAATGTTTTCAAGCATAATTATTGTGCTTGGAAGACTTCTCAAAAAATTGTCTTTTGATTTATACCTTCTTTTATAAATGTTAATCCTACATTTTTTTTTTTTGGTTATATGCTATTCCTGACTTATACACGTCATAATCTTCCCCTACTACTAATTTAAAAAAAAACTTTATTATATACTTAAAATTTTATTTAATCTAAAGCACATTTCTGAATTGGCTTTACCATAATCATTCTATCTTAGTTGATATGTGGCTATGCTTATTATCTATCTCATTTGCCATAGAAAATTAAAGATACTTTTAGAAATGTGATATACCCTTATCAAATTCTTCCCCACTCCTTTCGATGAAACAATATTCATATTTTAAAATGATATAAATGCCCACATATTACAGATTTTAGGTTGTAGCTAATATGAGGGCTATTGTACAATATATTATAAGATTTATTAATTTTTTATAATGAAGTTAGAACATATAAATATGTCATTTTTTTATAATAAAGTTAAAATATATGTATAAATTGAATATCATTAATAGAACAAGAAGTTTCAATTATATTTGATAAGGGAATAAATTCTTCCTTTTTATTGTCGAGGAAGAATGGTACCAGACAGAATTTTGTTTTAATCAAAGTCTTGATGAGATGTGCATTGAATATTTCTTCTTCTTCTTTTTTAACAAAAGCAGTAGATAATAATTTTTTTGTTTTTTAAATTATATATAACATTCCTAATGAAAAGCTTAATCTCATAGACAAATACCAAAATATTTATTCAAAAATATAAATATTAACAGGAGATACACGATTCACTTAGGCCATTTGTCATAAATATGCATCAACAGACCTCTATTTGAAATCTAAATATATCTGTCTAGATGATTGTTTTTTGAGATATTTTTTTACAAAACATTATAACAGGACTTTTAAAAATTCTTCTCGATAAATATATTTCTGAGATAAAAAGTTAATTAAGAAACATATATAAAATTTTTAAAAAACATATTTCGAGAAAACAAAACCAAACAAATGGAGCCATAATTGCCAAGTTTCATAGAGATAAGTAAAACCCAAGCACGGGGCCACTATTTCCATGCAAATGGACCGAGATTTAAACGCCTTAGACATGCTAGGAAAAATTTTATTATGGATCTTATTTGAGTCATTCTGCCTTAGGTAGGCTGTCTTGAATTTTTGTCGTGTTTGGGGCCGAGTCCATTATTATTACAGGTTTTTCATTGGTTCCCAATTTTCTTTAGTTATATCATCCACACTTCTCCTGTATTGAGAGTATCCACCATTTGTGCCCATTCATTCGGAATCACAACCGCACCGTACCATTGGACTGCTCCATTAAATTCTGATCGCTTTCCATTCGTTACCTCATCATTACAATTTCCGACAATTGCTATTACTTTTTTCATTCGGCGCCGCATATGATGCCGCATGTAAGGAAGAAATCTCCTCCTCGACACGAACTCCTTTCTCACCACCTCGTTATTTTCGTAACCTTTTTGAATCCACAGTTTCCTTTCCAATCTCCATTTCCGGTGACTTGTCAAGCCTTTCCACCTTTTCGGCGGTAACCGATTAGGTCCCGTAGATGAAATAGAACGATCTTATGTAGTATCTTAGAGCAGACGCATTTAATTCCCTACCATAAGCGATATTGAAATTCTTTATTAGTTCCTTGCTCGGTTCTCGGATGATGGCATAATTAAACCAAGCTCTAATTTAGAAATTATGTTTTAGTTGAAGTTTTAGTGATTTATTTATTTGAAACATTGAGTATTATTTGTCAGTTTACTATTAAAATTATATTATCTATTTCAATTATATTTTTTTATTGTTAAAGTTTTGTGAGTTATAAATAGAGAGCTCTGTTATTGTATTGCGTTTAAAATGTTGAGAGAATTAAGAGTCTACAAAAATTTTAGATGTGATTAATGCTATGATGTTGTAAATGTATCCCGATATGCATACGAGAGTCAAAGATTTTATTTTGTAATTTCTTTTCTTTCACTTATTTTTATACATGTTGGATAGAATTCAGTTGCTTGTTTTTCAGTGTTGTTTTTTTTTTTTTTGAAAATAAATGTTTATCTCATTGCTTCATTGATCTTAAATCAGAGTTAGCAGCCATAAGTACAGGAGATGGGAAATTAGAAAACCAGATATTACAACAAGATAATTGAAGAGCTAACTTAGCCGCCATGTGAGCAGCTCATTGCCTATTCTGCTAATGTGCTTGTTTTTTTAGTGCTAACATCACATTTTTGCATTTTTTGAAAGTGTGTCCAATCAATGGTAAATATTTACATGGACCCGGTCCACGGGTGGGGCCGTAAATCCTGTGGTCCAAAATGAATCACATCAGTCATGCCTCACACATGACTCACGCCATGGCCCACTAGGGACCCACACATGGTTGATGTGGTTCATTCTGGACCACAGGGTCCACGAACCCCACCCGTGAACCGGGTACATGTAAATATTTTCCCCAATCATACCATACTCGCGACGCATAATTGGAAGTCTTTCGTACCTCAATGAGCCAAAAAGAGGTCTGCCGGCCCACTCAACTGGACAGCTCGACGTAAAGATTAAAATATTCACCACCGTCCTTCATAAAGCATTTGGACTTGTGAGCACTAAGGGAAAAACTTTCCAAGTTTTGTTGTCATATTTTTCGTGTAGCATTTGGTAGTCCCTTTGCATGAATCCAAACCTGTGACTGTACGAAATTGCTGGCTTTGACAATCTCCCCCATGCAACCAACCCAACCAAGTTGGGCCGGCATCATAAAGATTTTAATGACTAAGTGAGGTGGGATATCAGATGTTCAAATCTTGCCTCTCATAAAAAGTGTAAATGAGTATATAATGTAACCGTTTAATTCGATGATAGTTCAATTTTCATCAATTCTCCCGGCATCAGTTGGGCCTCCTTTTTTAGAATAAGTTAGGAATAAAATAAAATACAGTCGACTATTGACCCAAAAAAAAAAAAAAAATCTTCCCATGTGCCACTTTTTTAAAATCAAACTACTTTATCAGCTTCCCCTTTGTTGAAACAAATAAAAAAAAAAAGAATTGAAAAACATTTTTCGGTAGCTTTCAGACTGTGAGTTGGTTTATTCCCAAGCCGCCTTCATCGCCCATTTCAATCCTTTCAAGTCTACTTCCCTTTCTGTGAAGAATTTCCCAAGCAGCTTCGTCCACATTCATACGGAGCCTCGTGAATATCTTTGTCATTAGGTTAATTCAGTTTCATTTATTGACAAATTCTCTAATTGCTGTGATAATTCATTTTCCATAATAGGACAATATGGAAAGTTTGCTATCTTGAAAAAGATTGAAATGAGATTCAGATAACACCACCTCTAGCAGTATTCAATAGAGAGACAAAACAACCTCTGGCAATATTATAATAAAAAATCGAAAGAAGACAGATGGAAACGGCTACCGCGACTCATTCTTTAAGGGTCAATAAGATCTGCGGAACTTTTATTATGTAATAAAGGGATATTTGTCAAATTGGTTCTTTACATTATCATAAAAATTTTTTTTACTCTCTAATATTTAAAATTAGTCAAATCAGTCCCTAACATATTAAAAGTGTATTCTAATTGGTTCCAATGATCATTTTTGGTCTTTTTTCAGAGGAAAATTTGTCAAATTGGTCCCTGATGTTGCCGGGCAAAAATGATCACCGAGACCAATCAGAATATACTTTCGATATGTTAGAGACTGATTTGACTGATTTTAAATGTTAGGAACTAAAAAAGTTTTTTGTAATAATGTGAGGGATCAATTTGGCAAATTTTCCTTGTGTAAAACAATTGACATATTGAATTCTCTTGTTGTTACCGATGGTGCCAAATAATTTTTTTTTTCTGGTGAAAAAGAGATAATATTTGTACAAAAATTTACAATTTCCTTATACAAAATTTACTACTTTTTTGTCGTTGTCTCTTCGGCACGACAACGTAATCCTATACTTCGGTGAGCCAAACACGCATTTTCATGTTGAAATTGTGTACTTGTAGAAAAAAGAAAAAAATAAAGCTTATATTTACACAATCAAAATGTACATTTCTGAAATGGTTGTTGCTGAGGCATCTTCTTATGCCCAACACATTACTTAAAAGCATTTATTAAACTAGAAATTTTTTGAGAATGTTTTTATAGAAATATTATTATAGTAATTTTAAATATTCTTTTTTGAAAAAATGGGTATGCAAAATAAAAATATGGTTGAAAAACATATTTACATGTTTTTAAAAACATGTTCTTAAAGAACAAGTTAAACAAACAGAGTGCACGAAATCCAAATGTATCAAACGACTTCCCCATACTGCATAAATCATACCAAAATTTTTTACCTAACAAATGGCTCAAGAATCAAGTCAATCAAGTGTGTGGCCCATCACTCATTAAAAAAAAAAAAGCAAAGCAATTTAAAAAAAAACTCTCAAAATATAGATTTACGCAGAAAGTTGACTGACTATAGTTAATATCTAGTAAAGTATAAATATTGGAAAGAATCAGTCTCTTCCTGTCGTTTATATCCTTTGATAATTCATTATAGTGTACGCGTTACAATCGTCAAAGTCCGCAAGTATCAAAATGACGTTTGCTCCAACGTTCACAATCATTGGTACGGTCAAATTTAACGGAGGGAGGTCGGGATATGGTAATGGATATAATAAGCTGCTGAAACACTGCATTACCATATACTCATAAATCGCTGAACTGAGGCCTATTCCTAGATATTAGATTAGGAAACAAAAAATAGGGTGACAATTTCTGACACGACCCGAAAACTCGACACGAACCTAACACCAAAATAGCAGGTTTGGGTTGGGGTTTTTTGGTTCGCGGGTTGGCGGGTCGGACCCGACTGACCTGATAAAAAAACAGGTCGGGTTGGGGTCGACTTGAGTCGGGTTCAGGTCGACTCGCGAACCTAGAAAAAAAAAAAAACTCTAACATTTTGTAGCTTTGTTTCATCCATTCACATTCAAACATAACAAATTTCACTCATTGGATAATTAATCAAGTAAATTGTAAAAAAAAGTAAGAATTTTACCTAAATTTATGAAAAGTAAATTGTAAGAGGAGTTAAGTGTATGTTAATAAGTAACTTTAATATTAATGTGTGCAAAAAATGTGTTTGATCATTTTTTTTGTATGTGTTTTAATCTCTTTTCTTTGCTCTTTTCTTCTTATTTTTCTTCCTCTTTTTTTTTTTCGGGTCGGCGGGTCGACCCGCCAACCCGTTTCTGGTCGTGTTCGGGTTGGCTATTTTCAGGTTGGCGGGTTGGCGGGTCAGGTTCGGGTTGGCAGGTTGGCTGTTATATTTGGGTCTCAACCCGATCCGCCAACCCGCCAACCGGACCCGTTGCCACCCCTAACAAAAAAAAAAAAATTACACTTTTATACCAAATGGTTGGGAACAATTTTAGTCCCTAAATTTTGGACGACAACAAATACAATGCCGAATATTTTAATTTTTTAGTATATTTAGTCCTATTGAATAATTTTGTCAAAATTTTATTGGAATTTGGTCACGTGATGTTCATATGCCGGTGATCAAATTTTCGAAAAGAAATTAGAAAAAGGAAAAATTTTTAATTGTCATATTTTATAATTAAAGGCACATACGAATGCATTGTTCAAATAGATTTTTTCACTTTTAGTTGCTTATTTATTGTGTATGAACACAAGGTAATGATTTAAATTACAAATTATGATAGTTAAATTTTTTTTTTTAATTTGGTCATCGGTATGTGAGTATTATGTAACCAAATTTCGGTAAATTTTTGCAAAATCGGTTAATAGGACTAAATGTGCTAAGAAATTTAAACATTTGGTGCTAGATTTGTTTTCATTCAAACTTTAATGACTTAAACTGTCGATATTCTAAACATTTAATACTGAAATTATAATTTTCTCAACCAAAAAGTACTATTGGCATTTAGTAGGCTGCAAATTTGGAAGGTAATTCATTGACCATGCACAACCCATATGATGGTTGCAATTTATTGTGCAATCTGTTGTCGACGAAGAGACCCTAGTGGTCCAAAAGGGCTTCCTGTTTTGGAAATCTACAGCTGTAAGGGAAGAATCGTCACCAACATCTGTTGGAATTGGCCAAGAAATTTGGCTTTATTATATAAATGAAGTTTGAATATGTTCCAGGTATCATAGTTACATGGTCCACGTCTCGAATCGTTTGAAACAATTGCTAAAATATCTGCGTCCATACTTCGTCTTATATATATATATATATATATATATATATATATATATATATATATATATATATATATATATAATGGTATGATACAGGTTATAAACTGTACCAGTTTGTATTAAACTACTACGCAATATTCAGAATATGCAGCTTTATTTGCAGATGGTATAATTTATCACTATCAATAGTCTACGGACTCATGTCACTCACCTACCAAACAATTTTCTAGATGCAATGTTTCATACCGACTCAACTCAATAATCTATAAAACTCCATGTTTGGTATATTAGAATGGTTCAAAATAAAATGCCTTTTCACCCATAATGCATTTCCACCAAAAATGAATTGGAAAAGAATTTTTCAATCTAGTGTTTGATAATCTAAGACAGAATGAAATACCTATTCTTTTTGTAATGTTGGTATAATCCTATTTAGATGTTAGAATGAAATAAAATCTATATTAATTTGACTTAATTGTCTTGAATTCTTTATATTGCAATATATTATATTTTTATTTTGTTTCTTTATGGTGTGCATTATTTTTTTGCCTATAAGAAACTTTAACATTTTTTATTTTGAAATTCTTGAAATTCTTGTTAAAATTAAATTAATTTTGCTCTTTAATTAAATTTAAAATTTTTAAAAAATTAGTAATGAAACCAAATGTTCATATTCTCTATTTATTTTATTTACAGTTAATTTATATGAAATTTATTTTTACATATTTGTATAAAAGTTAAAAATACCATCCTAAACATTGTTATAGCAAAAAAGAAAAAAATATTTCAAGCATACATAAAAATTGATTTTGATTTTAAAAATAATAAATAATTATTAATTAACGTTATAAATTACCTAAATTTTTTTAAATTTTAAAAATAAAAAGATTAACGAATGCATCATGAATTAAAACAAAATTGTAGAAAGAAATATGTATAGGGATACAATTAATTCCTATTATTTTGGCTTTTTTGAGATGAAGTTGGAAAGGGCTTTTCTAGGTTTTGTTGAGGAATGAAATTCCATGAAAAAAGTTGGAATAAGCATTCTAGTGGGAAAGGGTTTTCCGGCATTTAGTAAAACTAAAATCTGAATCTGAAATGTGAAATTTAAATACTGAAAGTATTAAGTGGCTGAATCGATAAAGTTGTACTTGTTTGATAATTAATTGAATCTATGTATAGAATTTAAACATATCACCTTATAAATATGTATAAAAGTGTATGTATGAAAGTGTATGCAGGTATGTGAGAGAAGAAAAAATAAAATGTGTGTGTGTTTCTAAGAGAGAGAAAATATATATGCAAAAGTGTGAAAAAAATAATTTACTTATTTATGTGTGTGTGTGCATGTGAAAATGTATGTGCGAGAAATTGTGTAGGTACGTGTGTAAGGAAAATTGTGTACAAGAGAAGAGAGTTTTTGTGTGTGTGTGTGTGTAAAAATGTGTGTGTGTGTGTGTAAGAGAGAGATTGTGCATGTTAGAAAAAGTATGTGTTTATTTGTGTGTGCATGGGTGAGTGCATGAGAGAGATAGTAAGTAAATGTGTGTGTGTGACGGAGGAAAGAGCATCTTACATGTTTTTAAAATTTAGCAAATTAAGTGAAAATTTTTCACTTAAAATTTTGTACATAAATTAAATAAGTTCTTAATGTATTGTATTAAGTGATAAAGGAATTTTGTTATCAAACATAATGAATTCAAAAAAATCTTAATTCATTAATTTTCAACTCTAATAACTAGTTTGGGAGTTTATGATAGAAAAGAAAATAAGAGAAATGATAAGTTAGGAAAGAAAAGAAAGGAAAAGAAAAGATACATAATAACTTTTTAAATTGTTTGGGAGTTTGAGAAATAAGTAGGACCTAATGGGTAATAAAATTTTTTATATCACATCTTGAACGGCAAGATTGTCATATTAACAAATTAACACAACTTTTCTTCACTTTCTTGCCAAATTTGGTGAGAAAAATTTTATTAAATTTACACTAACATTTCTCCTTTCCTTTCCCTCATTTTCTTTTCCTTTTTTTTCCCAATTTTAACTCCAAAACAAACAAAAATCATTTCCTTCCCCAAAATCTTTTCTTTTCTTTCTCTTTCGTTCCTCCCAAACTAAGCATAAGTGAAGTTATTAAATACCCTCTTAAAATATCTATAAAAAACATGAAAATGGAATAGACAAATTAAAAATACTTTTCCATTTTATATCATTCCCCCGAACCAAACTTGTGCTTCCTCCCAAACTAAGCATAAGTGAAATTATTAAATACCCTCTTAAAATATCTATAAAAAACATAAAAATAGAATAGACAAATTAAAAATACTTTTCCATTTTATATCATTCTCCCGAACCAAACTTGTGCGTGAACGTGGGCTCGTTGTCTGTTGCATCATCGTCTCTTGAAAAAATATCTGTAAACACTATTAAAGGAAACGCGAAAGAGCCGTACGAAGATGAAGTTGACTAATATAGTTAATTTACAAGAGAAAATATTTCTTTCACAATACCCTTGAGATTTTTGGGATCTAGTATACATCACAATCTGTGAATGCTGCAGTCATAAAATTAGGGCATTTGGTTCATTGGTCCCAGGCATCCGTAAGTCAGATAAACATTTAGGAGGATGCTAATTTAATGCTGCATTTTCATCCACTCCTCTAATTTGAAGTCCGTCGCACATCTAATTAGCCCCTACTCGCTAGAGAGATTAGCAAGGTGAAAATGACGATGAGCATTTTCCATTGGCTATGGACAGCTCTAGCCTTGGCTGCAATTTATTACTTTCTTCAAGATTTGCTATGGATGAAGAAGAAGAAAAGATTGCCTCCAGGTCCAAAAGGGCTTCCAATTATAGGTAATCTTCATCAATTAGGGAAAAATCCTCACCAAGATTTGGCCAAATTGGCCAAAAAACATGGCCCTATTATGCACATGAGATTTGGATTTGTGCCAGCAGTCGTTGCCTCATCCCCTGAAGCAGCCGAGAAGTTCCTCAAGACTCATGATCAAGTTTTTGCAAGCAGGCCTTATCATGAAGGAGCTTGGTACGTTGGTTATGAGCAGAGGAACGTGACTTTCGGCCAGTATGGTCCTTATTGGCGAAACATGCGCAAGCTTTGCATTTTACAGTTGCTCAGCTGCCAAAAGATAAATTCATTTCAGTCCATGAGAACAGAGGAGGTTGGAATATTGGTTAAATCACTAAAGCAGGCTGCTTCCGATGGTGCTGCTGTTGATCTTAGCGCTGCGATTTCGTCCCTAGGTGCAAATATAAGTTGCCTGATGATATTTGGTAAGAAGTATATGGACAAGGATTTTGATGATAGGGGGTTTAGGGAAGTGGTTCAAGAGGCAATGCATGTTGGTGCAATACCTAACCTTGGTGATTTCTTTCCTTTGCTTGGTGTGCTTGACCTTCAGGGGCTCACCCGACGGTTCAAGGCTCTTACAAAGATTTTCGATAAATTTTTTGAAAAAATCATTGACGACCATCTTCAACCACAGGAGCACAAGCAAACCAAGGACTTTGTAGATATCATGATGTCAATTATGCAATCTGAAGAATCTGAATTCGAATTCGATCGTCGTCACGTGAAAGCCGTTTTATTGGTAAGCTCGATGATTTGTGTACTTCTGCTAATTTTGTACTTTTTATTTCTACATCTCCTTACAGGACAACAAAATTCTTTTGGGGTAGAGAAAACTTGAAGAACTCGGAAACTTTAAACCTCAGACAAGAATTGGCGTCTGAGGTTCTCGGAGATCTGTTATTAATGTTGTTTTAGCTCTTACTGATTTTTCTTTTGGGGTTTATTCATTTAGAAGTTTTCACTGTAAGGGTAAGTATTTTTGGACCATGGATTTCTTTTTTGTTATCCTTCTGCCACAAATGATAATTACATGAGAATATATATCTCTTGATTTAAGTATGCTGTTGTTTCATTTACTTAAACTATGCAGGACATGCTCGTTGCGTCAATGGACACTTCGGTTACAGCAGTTGAATGGGCGATTTCAGAACTCCTCAGGCACCCTCAGGCAATGAGGAAACTCCAGAAAGAATTGGAAGATAAAGTCGGATTAGAGAGGATCATGGAGGAATCGGACCTAGAAGGCCTTGAATATTTGGACATGGTTGTGAAAGAATCCATGAGGCTTCATCCCGTGGCACCACTGTTGCTCCCTCATGAATCCATGGAAGACTGCACAGTTGATGGCTTCCACATTCAGAAAAAATCACGAACTATCGTAAACGTATATGCAATTGGGCGCGATCCAAATGTCTGGCCTGATCCTGAGAGTTTTATCCCTGAAAGATTTGAAGGGAGCAATATAGACCTTCGTGGACAAGACTTCCGACTGTTACCATTTGGCTCTGGCAGAAGAAGCTGCCCAGGTTTGCAACTGGGGCTCACTGTTGTTCGTTTTGTGTTAGCACAGTTGGTGCATTGCTTCAATTGGGAACTTGCAGATAACATTCAGCCAAGTGATTTGGATATGTCTGAGGCTTTCGGTTTGGTAACATCAAGAGCTAAGCATTTAAGGGTGGTTCCTACTTATCGATTATACAAATGATTAAGGATTGTAAGATCCCAACTTTGGTGCTCAAAATTTATATAATTATGTATTACCATATACGGATATAATAAGATTTGATATAATTATATGATGTATTTATAGTTATATAATAGTGAGAAGTTATATAATTTAGTAATGTAAGAGAAAGTATTGTAGTATGTAATTTTTTAAAAAGTAATAGTAATTTAGTTTGAAAGTCAAAATTCACGAAATTCCTCGACTGGTGATTTGTTCTATGATCCAATTCTCCATATCTTTTAACTTCTGCCTATTATACTAATTCTTCGATTTTCATTATTTCAATTGGCACCGCACAATATGAACAACTCTTGTCTTTGTTAAATTGTGACATGATGGACGTCATTTGAACTCTTAATTACTTTGCATAATGTTTTGCATGCTCTAGGTTTTCGTTGTAATCTTGTTTCCATTAGTTGTGTCATCAAAGAACACAATTGTGTTGCCATATTTTTTTCCTAATTTTTGAGTTGTCCATGACCTATGCTGAAGAAAACTGGAGAGGGGAATAGAACGGGATGGTCTATACTACTTTATCACAGATTATGCTAAGTCTTGTGATGTCAAAGCCAGTGTGGTTTTAGGATCCAGTGTTCTATGTTATCAAAGGTTAGGACGCACTTCACATGATCGATTGGCATTAATACCTAGTTTTTCTCATATTTGTTTTGGTAAAATCTATCAAGAGTGTAACGTGTGTCCTTTGACAAAGATATCTAGACAAGTTTTTCACTCAAGTATTAATGAATCTGTCACTCCTTTTTATTTGGTTCATATTGATGTATGAGGGCATTATCAATCACCTTCAAGCTCTTGTGTTCATTTTTTTTTCTAGCTCATGTTGATGGTGGTATTAGAATAGTTTAGACATACTAATTAGAACACAAAAATGACGCTTGTCGCAGTTTTCAAAATTCTTATTCTTTAATTAAATCTCAATTTGGATTTCAAGTTAAACAAGTAAGAAATGATAATGCACTAGAGTAATGAAATTATTTTTTTTTTTAGAAATAAACGAATTATTAATCAAACTTTTTATGCCGATACATCCTCAACAAAATAGGGTTGTCAAAAGCAAACATAGGAATATTCTTAATATGGCTCGTGTTCTTAAGTTTCAGAGAACTTGCACATTACATTCTAGGGGAATATATTTTAACTGCTACTCATATCCTCAATCGCCTTCCCACCTCAACACTTGGAAATATAAAACCTTTTGAAGCACTTTTTGGATATGATGCTGCATTTAAAGAGGAAACCTCCTCAAGCCCCATTCTCATCACTTTATTACTATCGGCATTTATTGGGAATCCACAGTTTTGTTCTTCTCCAATCTCCATTTCCGGTGACTTGTCAAACCTTTCCATCCTTTCCAGTAAGCGATTAGTTCCATTAGACGAGCCTGGAACAATCTGATGTAGTATCTTAAAGCAGACGTATTCAGTACCCAACCATAAATTGAAAGACATTTTCCGGTAGCTTTCGGACTGTGAGTTGGTCTATTTCCACGACTTCTTCATCGGTCCCATTTCAATTGGTCTATTTCCACGACTTCTTCATCGCTCCCATTTCAATCCTTTCGATTCTACTTCCCTTTCCGTGAAGAATTTCTCGTTAATAGCTCCGTTCACATTCAATTCAACCACACCCTCATGAATATCATTGCCGTTAAATCCAGGGTAGGCTAATTCAGTTTCATTTTGTAAGAAATTCTCTAATTGCTGTATATTTCATTCTCCATAATAGAAAAACACGGGAAAATATGCTTCGTTTTGTTGAAATAGATTGAAATAATAAGATTTTTTGATAACACCACTTCTTCTAGCAGTATTCTAGAAAGAAACAACTTCCAGCATCTTTTAGAGAGCAATGACACCAGTCCCCAGTTTTGATTTTAGTCCATGGATAAGTTGAAAATAAAGTTTTGATTTTGTCTCTTAATCTTTTGACCAGTTGATAATCTGGGGGCGCTCACTGAATTTGTCCAAGGATTTTGCTTCCTCGGTTTCATTCCGCTTCCTGTGCTGTGGTCAAATCGTTTTAGTTAGTTAGTTTTGGCTCCTAGTATAAATAAAAAGACGGAAGAAGACGGATGAAAACAGTTAATTGCGAGTCATTCTTTTAAAAGATCGATGAGATCTGCCAAACTTTTACTGTGTAAAATAACTGAAATATTGAATCGCCTCTGTTGTTACCTATGATACCGAATTTTATATACATACACCGTGATAAATTTATACAAAAACATAAATTTTCTTATAGAAATTTACTACTTTTTGGTCGTGTCTTTTGGGCACCACAGCATGATCCTATACTTCAATGAAATAAGCATACATTTTCATGGTGAAATTGTATACTTGGAGAAAAAGGAACAAGTAAAACTTATATTTACGCAATGAATCAAAGTGTATATTTCTGATAAGTTTGCTGCTGAAACAACTTCTTGTGCCCGATACATTACTTAAAGCATTTTTGAAAGCCTTATGATTTCACCGTATAAACTTAAAAACTCTTTTCAAATGTTTTTTAACAACAGTACTGTTGAAGTTTTAAAGATTCTTTTTAATAAATACATATGTAAATAAAAATATAATTGAAAAACGTGTTCTAACAATATGTTTTTAAAAATCAAGTTCCAAGAATGTGCAAGAAATCCAAAATTATCAAACAAATTCCCCATATTGCATAGCCATTGAAGAAGTGTAGATGGTTTTGGTGGTTTGGGCCTCCTAGATTACAACAGATTACAACAGCAAATGGAGCAAATGTAAGAAGTCCATAAAGCTGCTGTAAAGTTATAAGAGGCCCATGAACCAAATCAAGTTGATGGATCAGCTTTGCTTGGGCTAACTAACAAGCAACTAGCTCAAGCTATGAAAGACCAAGTTGTAGGTACATGCAATCAGCTATCATCAGAAGCTATACGAGCAAATGAAGCTGCAGCTAATCAAGAGCTTGTACTCCAAGAAATATGTAGATAAGATAGATCAAGTTAGTTAGGAATTACTTCTAGAATAGGACAACTGTCATTTTTTGATTCATTAACTCTTGTATATAAGTGATGGTAGTGTAAATATTCATTTTGAGTTGAATGAAAATCTGAGTATTCTCTCCACTATTTCTTCTTCTTTAATCTTTTTATGGTATCAGAGTAGGTTATTCACCTGCTAAGTTTTTGATAAAATGACAGAACAAGGACTTAATTATAACCAAGAAGATTCAGACTTCCAATACAATGAGGATCCTTTGTATCTTCAAGGTTCGGATCATCCAAGAATGTCATTGGTGACATCTCCATTGACTGGAGGGAATTATCTTAGCTGGAACAGGTCAGTCAAGATAGTCTTGAGGGCCAAATTGAAGCTGGGATTTGTTACTGGAGTTTGTGAAAGATCTCCTGATGACTCAAAAAAGACAGAACAGTGGGAAAGAGCAGACTGCATGGTAAGATCATGGATTTTGAATTCAATTTCTAAAGAGATTGTAGAAGCCTTTATATATACAACAATTGCTAAAGAATTATGAGACGAATTGCAAGAAAGATATGGTGAATATAATGGCCCATTGTTTTATCAGTTACAAAGGGAAATCAGTAGCATTGCCCAGGGGAGTGAAAAGGTGAAAAAATATTATATTAGGCTTAAAAGATTGTGAGATGAACTTTCTTGTTTAATGCCTATACCTGTTTGCACTTGTGGGGCTACCAAAGAAGTTATCAAAATAACTTCATTCAATAGGGTAATGCAGTTTTTGATGGGTCTGAATGACATGTATGACCGGGTTAAGAATCAGATTTTGATCATGGACCCTTTACCATCTATTAATAGGGCCTATTCTATGGTTTTAAGAGTTGAAAAACAAAGGGATGTAAACAACGTATTCCCAGAAAAGAATGAAAACATGGCTATGAATGTGAGAGAATCCAATGTGAAGAAAGATAATGGAGGGAGAGGATTTGGAAGAGGAAGAACAGGCTCATTTGGAAGAGGAGGAGCAAGAAGAATTGTCAGCAATGAGAAGGAGAACCAATACTGTGATTACTACAACATGAATGGACACACATAAGAAACTTATTTCAAGTTACATGGTTATTCGGACTGGTTTAAGAATCTGAATGAGAAAAAGAACAAAAACATGAACAACAGACAAACAGCTAATATCGTGGACTCTCCATTGGAAGTCCATGAAGATTACTTTGCAAGAAGCTCAAATGAAGTACCATAGACTACAAGCATAGCAGCAATAGTACAACAAGAACTGATGAAATTGCTGAAAGGGAAAATGCTAGCAGAGATGAAAGGTCAGGTGAATTTTGCTCATATTACTGACTTTGCAGGTATGAAATCTCATCACTTTTGCTTTTACAATATTAGATTCTATGAAGCCAGGATTCTAGGATTTTAGATACAGGTGCTAGTGGACATATGTGTTCAGATCTAAGTTTGTTGCACTAATCCACACCTTGTCACCAAATATACACCAGTTCACTTGACCAGATGGTTCTATGAAAGAAGTTAAACATTTTGGAACTGTTGACTTGCACCAGATCCTTACAGTTAACATGAAGTTCTGCATGTTCCAAGCTTCCAATATAATCTGATTATCAGTCTCAAAAATTTTCACAAACTGCAAAAATCAGCTTAACCTTTTATCCCACCTATTGTTTGTTGCAGGACCTATAGAGTGAAGAAATACTAGTAGTTGGTAGGCAAGTAGGAGGACTTTACCTACTAGATAGATCTTGTTTCCTAGATAGAAGAACTGAATTTTGTAACCAATTGCAATGCACCAAAGCTTGCAATCTAGTCAAATATCCTACATGTAATGGTTACAGTTCTAGTAATGAAAATGTTAGTGATACTTGTGTTTTATGGCATCAAAGGCTTGGTCATCTCTCGTTTACTTTTCTACAACACTTGCAGTTTTTGAAACCTCATTTAATTAAGAAAAGTTTGAATGCCTTGAATGAGTGTGACATTTGTCACAAAGCCAAGCAAAACAGACTAAAATTTCCTATCAACCAAACACACTCAACATGTATATTTGAGCTTATACATATTGATCTTTGGGGACCAAATCACAATCTCTGACTGAAACTCCCTACATGCTAAACATAGTTGATGACTACAGTAGAAGTACCTGGACCTTTTTATTTGTTCATAAAACACATGTGTTTCAAATGCTATAGGACTTTATTGCATTGGTGAAAACTCAATTTGAAAAAGGGATTAAAACAATTAGAACAGATAATGGCGCTAAGTTCACCAACATAGAGTATCAAAATCTGTTTAGAAAACATGGTATTGTTCATCAGAAAACATGTCTCTATACTCCTCAACATAATAGGATTATTGAAAGAAAGCATAGACACCTAATCCAAGTGGCAAGGTCTCTAATGTTTCAAGCCAATCTACCTAAACAATTTTGGCCATCCTCACTTCTCATGGCCACGCATATCATTAATAGAATTCCCACTTCTATTCTAAAATAGTCTACTCCTTATGAGTTATTGTTGAAGCAAAAACTAGACTATTCTAGTATTAAGACTTTTGGCTATCTTTGTTATTTTACAAATGTTCAACCCCACAAAGAAAAGTTTCAAGTAAGAGCCAAGAAGTGTATATTTCTAGGCTATAGCCCAGGTCAGAAGGGATATAAGCTGTATGATTTTGATTCCTATAAGGTTTTGGTCAGTAGGGATGTGCTATTTCATGAAAACAATTTTCCTTAGCTAGAAAATCAAAAACCAGATGATCAAATACCTCTACCACTTATGCCTGTTGATTGTAACCTTCAGTCACAGGATCAAATGCCTACTCCATTTTAGAATGAAGTTGAAACTGAAGAAAACCTTCCTGAAACCTCCTTAGAAACTATACCACCCTCAGTTATAGAACCTCCTATAGCATTTGATGATGAAACCAGAACACCTGCTGAAACAAGAAGAAGTGCTAGAGTCAGTTCTAAATCTACCTAGATGCATGATTACGTAGTAGGTACTACTTATGGAGAGAACCTACGTACTACTAGTATGGATTCTAGACTAACAGAGAAGAAACTAACCAAACACATTCCAACTACATTTCCTTTTCAGTTCACAACAAATCTTGATATTGCACATATGTCTTTTCTAGCAAATGTTACTAACTTACAGGAACCTCACTCATATAATCAAGCTTGTAGAGACAAAGGATAGATTATTGCCATGTAAAGAGAATTAAATGCACTGGAAGAATGATACATGGGAGCTCACATAATTGCCAGCAGGAAAAACAACAATAGGGTCTAAGTGGGTGTATAAAATAAAAATAAAGCCAGATGGTATAATGGAAAGACTAAAGGCAAGACTAGTTGCAAAGGGATATGATTGGATAGCAGGTGTGGACTATCAAGATAGTTTTGCACCAGTTGCTAAATTGGTGACAGTCAGGTTATTTTTGGCAATTGCAGCTGCAAAGAATTGGTCTTTACAACAGTTAGATATCATTAATGCATTTTTACATAGGACACTGAAGGAAGAAGTATTCATGATACCACTAGAAGGTTACACCAAAGCTCTACCTGGACAAGTTTGCAGGCTAAAAAAGAGTTTGTATGGCTTAAAGCAAGCCTTAAGGGAGTGGAATAAGGAATTTAGTAGTAGATTAAGAGGCCTTGGATTTGAGCAATCACAGCATGACAATTGTTTGTTCATTAAAAGGAAGAAAATCAGTTTTACTGCATTATTGATATATGTTGATGATGTTTTACTAACAGGGAATGATTTACAAGAAATCCAAACAGTAAAGGATCATTTTCACAGACTGTTTACCATCAAGGATTTGGGAGCAGCTAAGTACTTCTTAGGTTTGGAAATTGAGAGGAAGGCACAAGGAATGTATATTAACCAAAGAAAATATGCATTGGACATTATCAAAAACGTTGGTTTGTTGGGGGCAAAACCAGTAAAAACACCCATGGCTAAAGGCACAAAGCTATTAGGTGAATCAGGTGATCTAATGGATGATGCAGAACCTTATAGAAGACTGGTAGGAAGAATGTTATATTTGACATTTACACGACCAGACATCACATACAGTGTGCAGCAACTAAGCCAATTTGTTCAAGCTCCAACAAAGTTACATTAGCAGGCAGCATTGCACCTGGTCAGATACATTAAGGGGACACTATCACTAGCACTGGTTTACTCAGTTAACAATGACTTTGTTCAAGAGGCTTATTCAGATGCAGACTGGGCTACATGCTTGGACACGCAAAAATGTCTCACAAGATACTGCATATATCTTGGGAAAGCATTGGTTTCATGGAAGACAAAGAAGCAAACAACCATATCTAAGTCATCTGCTGAAGCTGAATACAGAAGTTTAGCAGCAACTGTATGTGAATTGCAATAGATCACTTATTTGTTGGCAGACTTCAAAGTTGATATACAACTTCCAATTTCACTATGGTGTGACAATAAGATTGCTATACATATCACAGAGAATCCAGTGTTTCATGAAAGGACAAAGTATTTGGAGATTGATTGTCATCTAGTGAGGAATAAGTACAAGAAAGGATTCATTATACCAAAGCATGTCAGTTCACAAATGCAACTTGCAAACATATTCACTAAGGCATTGGGCAGTCCTCAATTCAGCACTATGGTAAGCAAGTTCAGCTTGGCAGATTATCACCAAGCTACAACTTGAGGAAGGGATGAAGAAGTGTAGATAGTTTTGGTGGTTTGGGCCTCCTAGTTTACAACAGATTGCAACAGCAGATGGAGCAAATGTGAGAAGTCCATAAAGCTGCTGCAAAGTTATAAGAGGCCCATGAACCAAATCAAGTTGATGGATCAGCTTTGCTTGAGCTAACTAACAAGCAACTAGCTCAAGCTATGAAAGACCAAGCTGTAGGAACATGCAATCAGCTATCATCAGAAGCTACACGAGCAAATTAAGCTGCAGCTGATCAAGTGCTTGTACTCCAAGAAATATGTAGATAAGATAGATCAAGTTAGTTAGGAATTACTTCTAGAATAGGACAACTATCATTTTTTTATTCATTAGCTCTTGTATACAAATGATAGTAGTGTAAATATTCATTTTGAGTTGAATGAAAATCTGAGTATTCTCTCCACTATTTCTTCTTCTTTAATCTTTTTAGCCATACCAAAATTTTTTTACCTAACAAATGGCTCAAGAGCCAAGTCAATCAAGTGTGTGGCCCATCACTCATTAAAAAGAACAAAAAAAAAAAAAAAAAGAGCAGCAAAACAACTAAAAAAGAAACGTGGTAAAAATCTAGATTTACGGAGAAAGTTGGCTGACTATAGATAATCTGTAAAAATATTGAAAATTTTCAATTTCTACCTATAGTTTATATAGTGTACTCATGCTCATTACAATCTTCAAAGTGTTGGTTTTGTACTAAAGCCAATTAATTCTAAGATTATAATTTATATTTATTACCAAGTGATTAGGAATCTAAAGAGTCACACACAATAGAACTAATTCTTGGGTTAAATTGATTTAAATAATTATGTGATAATTATGGGATTAATTTGTGAAATAATGAATTCTAAGGACTTATTAATAAATAGAGAAATTATAGTAGTGGAAGAATTTACTTTTGAAAGAAATCAGAACACACTAAATATCTTATTTGGTAAGATATCCTAATAGCTAATGGTTACCTATTACCAAATTCTTGTTAGATAAGATGTTTTAATTATTATTCTATAACTAAGTACTAAACACCAAGACTTGGCAAAAGATTCAATACAATGTAACAAACGTTAGAAAATTAGAGAGAGAAAAAATAATTTTTCTATTATATAATTTTCTTCGTGTTGCGACGTGTCAAGTGGATTTATCATATTATCTTGGTATTGATCAATCCTGATGAGAATCTTAAGAAGGTGTTCGTGTGGATACCTTAGGGGCCGGATACGTGTGCAGCTGTGGTTGATATCGCATATTTTTAATTAGGTTAATTCGTTTAATTACGTCATCAAAATGTACGTTTTCGATTTTGTATAGATAATCAATGATTTTTGTTGGAAATCAATTTTAAATTCCGCTACGTTAATTGTTTATTGGCATATTGATTTCCTAACAGTGTTATCAGAGCATCGTGTTTTGATTATTTGTACATTATACGTTTCATGAATAATTTATTAATGTGTATGTGTGATTTAATTGATTAATTTGAGAATTTTTATTTTGAAAATTTGTTTCAAAATAACTAAAAGCACCAAATGAAATTTATTGAAAATTTATTTTCTTCAAATTTTGTTTAGTTTAGTTGGATAGAAAGTTTGAGAAAAGTTGTTTCTTAAAAATTTTAGGACATAGTTCAACAAAAAAATCTTAGAAAATTGTTTTCTGGATTTTTCAGTTACTATTCAAAAAAAAATTTTTTTTTTCAAAACTTGTTTTGGTCAATTTCTGTTCAAAATAAAAAAAAAATTAAGGCAGGTTGTCGGAAAAGATCCCAGCAGAGCAATTAGCTGACGATGAATCGCTTGCATTCGGCTGTGCGTGCCATAGTAGTTATGGTGGTGATTGAAGCGAAGACGAAAAGCATAGGATGAGCTGGTTGCAATCAAAATTTTTTGGTCGCACAGGATGGCCATTATACAAGGGATTAGAATGGTCGTGGTGGGCTAGTCGCGAGAAGAAAGTGATTGAAAATTACCCAGTATGGTATACGGCTAGAAACGTCGCCAGAGGAGAAGAAAGTGTGAAGGTGGCAACAGTGATGCCTCACACGACGTGACCAGAAATAGTCGCACAAGATCGAGTGTCGGTTGGGATTTTCTGGTCAAAAGTTGGCTAGATCTGGAAAACCTTGAGCGGGGTAAGAGTAATCGGTCAAATCTTGCCGGATAAAGGCCAAGAATGGTGCTGGCCGAAGTTGACAGGATGCAGATCCCTCACCGAAAAAAAGAAAGGTTTTTGTGAAGAAGATGACTAAAGACGACATCGTTTCTGGCTAGGAAGTTCTGCCAAAATGACGTCGTTTGGGCTCAAAAAAAAAAAAAAAACGGAGAGGTCTGGTCATTAGGCATGGTTTGACCACGCCACCAACAAGACCAAATGGCGTCATTTAGACGCCAATCTTACAAAAAAAAAAAAAAAAAAGGGTCAAACAAGCGCCATTTGACAAAGTTAAGAAAAGGAAATAGTTTACCTTTTGTGCCTTGCCTCTGATTTTCTTCCTCTCTTTATTGGGCTGCCCAATTATTTTTGATTGATTGTTTTAGCACAAAAACTTCTCAAATTATTCAATTAAATCAATTCTAATGTGATTAGAATTAGTATACATATGACTGAGATTTTATATATTCTTTTAATGTGATTATTTGAATAATAATAAATTCATGATTGAGATTTTATATATTCTTTTAATGTGATTATTTGAATAATAATAAATTCATGATTGAGATTTTATATATTCTTTTAATGTGATTATTTGAATAATATATGTGATTCATATTTGATAAAATAATGAGATTTATTTTATGTGAATTTTATTGACAAAATAATGTGGTTTATTTTATGTGAATTTTGTATTTGACAAAATAATGTGATTTATTTTATGGCGTATTGTATGCTTTGTTTGATCAAATATTTATTTTCATATATGATATATGTACATAATGAAACCATAATTTATCCCTCAATAAAAATAAAAATAGATCACTTCCATTCTTATAGTATAAATAATTCTTGCTAGAATAATTTGTTGAGCTAACTGAAGGTTATTCTACTAGCTAGGAATACTTGTTACTATAAGATATGATTTATGAATAATGATTTTGATTTAAATAAAAAATATATCGTAACTATTATTATAATTTAAATAATTCTTGTTAGAATAACTTGTTGAGTTAACTCAAGGTTATTCTACCTAGAATATGTTTATGATGAGATATGATCTCTAAATAATAGTTTTGATTTAATTAAAAATATTAAATCATAAATAGTTGCCTTCCATTATTATAGTTTAAACAGTTCTTATTCGGATAACTTGTTGAGCTAAATCAAGGTTGTTCTACCTCGAATATGTTTATACTATAAGATGTGATTTCTGAATAATAGATTTGATTTAACAAAGGCTCATGGCTTGTTGAGTTAACTCCTGGTTATGTGTCTTTGAGGCAAGGAGTTAGGAGACATATTTGATATGTGTATCAAAAGTTGATACCTAACTATCTAAGAATTACAAAAGTTATAATTGGTAATTGTTACCTATCTGTTGAAATTATTTTTGATTTGTTGAGCTAACTCAAGATTAAAAATAATTAAAATGGGATCCTAGCCTACTAAGAATTTTATGAAAATTCTAGAATTAATTATGAGGGATATTGATTTGGATAAAATAGTGGGAGAAAAACCAAAATTTTTATGTCTATATATTTTCTATTTGGTTTTGTTTATTGCATAAATATAAAGTCATATTTTATCTATATTTTCTAGTTGTAGAATGTATAATCATGTGAACATATAACCCACTTTATAGGACTCCATTTTCAAATGAATTTTTTGGGTAAGTTTAAAACTTGAGAATAGTTCTCAAGTATAAGAATACGGGCTATGTTCTTGATACCTTTATTCCATATGTCTCGAGTCACATTGATAGTTCGGAAATAAAAGATGCATACGAGATGCATAAATACAATAATGATACTACTGCTTGTATCATGGTGTTGTATATAACTCCTAAGTTATAAAAACATCATAAAATGATGAATGCTTAGTCCATGATTGTGTATCTCTAAAAGTTGTCTGATACACAATCTAGGACCAATAGATATGAGATATCTAAAGAGCAAATTGTCTAGGAATCAAGGGACACTTTATTACTTGTCAAGGGGAAACCTAAGGCTAGTCTTGATAATGCCTAAATAGCCATGACAAAGTATAAATGTGTGATCAAAGTGGACAAGTTTATAGGTATATGTTTCCAATTCAAAACAATTGGTATTAGAAAGGATATTGTGTGGCTTATCTTAAGACTTACAAGTCGATGAGACTAGGTGAAACTTTGACTTCTAGTATGTTTATGATTGAGGTAAACTCATCTACTAATCAAGATTTTTGGGTATTAGATACTAGATTTGGATTCCATATTTACACAAATATGCAAGATCTTGAGAATAGTAGATTTTTGGCAAAAGAAAAGTCAAACTACATCTAGGGAATGGACCAATAGTTGTTGCATTAATCGTAGGGACTTATACACTTACTTTGCCAAATGGGCTTATTCTAGAATTAAAGGATTACTAGAGTATTCTAGAGCTTAAAAAGAACATAATATTTATATTTGCATTAAATGTGGATAGATGTGCCATTACTCAAAAGAATAAATGTTGTTCTTTTTGCGTGATGGTATTCTAAGTAGTACTAGTTTATTAAACAATGGCTCAAATATTTTAGGATTTGATAAGTCCATTCTCAACATAGACATCAAGAGACAAGACTTAATATTTTGAAGTAATTTTATCTTTGGCATTTTAGACTTGGTCATGTAAATAAAAAAAAATGTATATCCAAGTTACATAAAAATGTATACTTGGACTCATTTGATTATGAATCATTTGAGATATACAAGTCTTGTTTACTTGACAAGATGACCGAGACACCCTTTTACTGTAAAAGTGAATGCACTAATGATCTTTTCGGACTTACACAAACTGATGATTATATCGATCCATACTAAAGGTAATTTCTTATACTTCATCACTTCTATGAATAACTATTTTAGATATGGTTGTGTGTATCTTATGATATACAAATTCGAGACCTTTGAAAAGTTCAAGGTCTTTAAAGTTGAAGTAGAGAAACAAATTGATAAGAGTATTAGAATACTGAGATCTAATCGAGGTGGAGAATACTTGGGTCATGAGTTTCAAAATGTCTAGAAAAGGAGAATTGTACCCTCTTGGATATGGCACGTTCCACGATAAGCCATGTTACATTTCCAATCTAGTTTTAGTAATTTGCCTTAAAAACCATTTCCCATACACTCAATTGAGTTCCAACCAAAACTGTTGATACCACCTCATATAAGATATGGTATGGTAAGAAATTAATTCTTAGTCATATGAGTATTTGGAGATGTTTTGCTTATGTGAAGCATCACATTAGACAAATTTGAGACTGAGTCATATAAATTTTTGTTTGTGGGGTATTCTAAAGAAAATTTAGAATGCTATTTCTACAATTACCTTGAACAAAATCATTTGTCTCAAGACATGCTATCTTTCTAGAAAAAGCGTTTATTCTTGAAAGAAGTAGTAGGGGTAAAGTAGAATTTAAAGAAATTCAAGAACCACAAACTAACAAAAATAACAGTTGGAACTTGAGCTTAAGCCATATATTAATAAGGCACAAAAGAGAGCTAAGATTACACAAAATCTTCATAGTTTTAGCAAAGTGCATCATTCTCTTTAGAGATATAGAGTTTTCATAAGTGAGAGTAATGATGTGCTAGTCATAATTGATGACGGTTCTACTTGCTATGAAGAGGCCATGTCATGTGTAAACTCTTTGAAATGGCATAAAGCCATAAAATCTAAAATGGATTCTATGTCCGACAACAAGGTATGGACCTTGGTTGAACTACCTAAAGGGGTAAAACACATAAGGTGCAAGAGGATCTTTAAAAGAAATATTAACATGGATAGTAATTTGATTACTTATAAATCAAGGAGTTAGAACATTCATTTTAATGAGATGATCAAATAGTTTGATTTTCAAAAAAACGAAGGCAAGCCTTGTGTATATAAGAAGGTGAGTGGGAGCATTGGCTTTACATAACACTTTATGTTCAGACATATTGTTGTTTGTAAGGTTGTCCAAAAATTCCTCCATGAAAAATTTTAGGAGAGGCAACCTATAAATCGGGAATTAGGATCTATAAAGATAGATCTAAGATGTTGCTTGGTCTATATTTATGTACATAAATAAGATGCTAAAGAAGTTTAGCATGGAGTAATCAAAGAAAGAGTTTTTATTTGTGTGACATGGAATCTTTTGAGAAACATGTGTCTTAAGACTCTTGTCTAGATTGTAGCATACAAAAGATCTCTTATGCTTATGAAATAGAATCTGTATTGTATGTATCCTACGTATGAGATCTGATATCTCGTACGCTCAAAGTGTTATAAGCAAATATCTAGCTAATCTAAGTGAGTGTCACGGGATAGTTGTCAAAAATGCTCTTAGGTACTCGAGAAGACAAAAGAGTAATTCTTGGCCTATGGAGGTTACACTTTAAGTGTGTGGATTTATAGATGTAAATATTTAATTCTTTAAGAATGATAATATATTATAATCTATATTCATGTTCACGTTGAATAGTGCTGTTGCTAGTTAGAAGAGTTCTAAGCTAGACACTACAATAGATTCTACAACAAAGGCCAAGTGCTTTGAAGCTTTAGAAGTTAAGTTGGATCTAAAAGTTCATTATTGAACTTACAGCGTCATTTATTATCCAAACAAGTATTTTGGCTATACTATTTATTTAAGGAAATAATTAATAAAAATAATATAAAGATAGATAAGACTCTCACTAAGGATAATATGATTGATCCATTGACTAAAGTATTAACCCAAAAGAAACATGATAGTCATGTATATTCATTCAATATAGAATATATGAATGATTGGTTTTAGTCACTACAAGAAAAATGGTTTTTTGTGACAACATTTTCAGTGACAACAATAAATTTTGTCACAGTAGACATACTTCTGTGACGACTTGTGATGTTGTCACAGATGACTTCACATGCACTCATCCTTAGTGACAACTTACAGTTAGTCGTCACAAAATGGTGTGGCACGCAAGGGATAGTGTAGCGGGAAATTAGTTTTGTGACAACCTAAAAAAAGTTGTCACTAAAACGAGACTTTCAGTGACAACATGGACTGGTCGTCACAATTGATGCACATCAGTGACGACACTTGTGTTGTCACAGTTGAATTCAAGCAGGCTCATCGTTAATGACAATACAAATGTTGTCACTGTTGGCACACTTTAGTGACGACATTTTGTGTCGTCACAGACGATATCAACTTGACTTGTTATTAGTGACAATGTAGATTGGTCGTCACAATTGATGCACGTCAGTGACGATATTTTTGTTCGTCACAGTTGAGTACAAATAGATTCATCGTTAGTGACAGCACAAATGTTGTCACTGTTGACACGTTTTAGTGACGACATTTGGTGTCGTCACAAACGAGCTCAAGTGGACTCATTATTAATGACAAGATGGATTGATCGTCACAATTGATGCACATCAGTGACAACATTTGTGTCGTCACAATTGAGTTCTAGTAGATTCATCGTTAGTGACAACACAAATGTTGTCACTGTTGGCACACTTCAGTGACGACATCTTGTGTCGTCACAAATGATCTCAAGTAGACTCCTTATTAGTGACAACAAAGATTGGTCGTCACAATTGACGCACATCAGGGACGACATTTGTGTTGTCACAGTTGAGTGCAAGTTGACTCATCATTAGTGACAACTCAAATGTTGTCACTGTTGACTCACTTTAGTGACGACATTTGATGTCGTCACAGACGAATTCAAGTAGACTCGTTATTAATGACAACGTGGATTGGTCGTCACAATTGATGAACATCAGTGACGACATTTGTGTTGTCACAGTTGAGTTCTAGTAGACTCATCGTTAGTGACAACTCAAATGTTGTCACTGTTGACACACTTTAGTGACGACATTTGATGTCGTCACAGATGAGTTCAAGTAGACTTGTTATTAATGACAACATTGATTGGTTGTCACAATTGATGCACATCAGTGATGACATTTGTGTCGTCACAGTTGAGTTCTAATAGACTCATCATTAGTGACAACACAAATGTGGTCACTATTGACATACTTCAGTGACGACATTTGTGTCGTCACTGATGAGTTCAAGTAGTCTCAAATATGATAAACTAATGTCATTAATTCTACTATGGCACCCTATATTTTGCAATTTAACTCCATATGTGATAAACTAGTTTCATTATCTTTACTACAACACCATCTCTTTTGCAATTTAGACCCATGTATGATAAACCAATTTCATTAATTCTACAATGGCACTTATGTATTGCAATTTAGTCCCACAACAAAGGAAGATAAGGGTGTAGCTATTTCACAAGATAGAACACTATAAATGAAAGCATATTAATGAGTTTATCATACTCATACTGACACTAATTTTTGAATTCTAACCAAATAACTCATTAAGTTTTGAACATAAATTAAGAATGACTTAATGTATTATAAATAGTAAGAAAATTATGTTTTACTAAATGTTGAACTCAAAAGGTTGCTATTTTAAAAAAAAAACTATTAACTTACAAACTCTTAGTACTTAATAGGTTTACTAACACCTTATAGAGAATTAAAATTTGAAATTAAGTTGGTGTGATTAACCGTAGGAGGTGTACATTGACTTTGGCTTCTAAAGCTTCACTCAAAAGCTTCAAAGAGTTTATGCGCCTAAATTAGCCAATTAAAAATCTTTTCTTACCACTGATCTGATTAATTGTAGTGGTGAGTTTATTCCTCAAACCAACCTTTTATCTAGTGTGATTACTCTAATTCCACTAACATTCTAGTACTTCTTTTTTTTCTTCTTCTCTTTCATATCTTTTGTTGATTAGTGTATAAAATGCAATCTATGCCCTTTATTTTTCTAATTCGGGTAAATAGGTATTTCCAGGAAAAGGCAATTTTGAGCTTTTATTATTCATTTGAGGGCGATGGGTTACTTTTTTGTTACTAAAAATTCACTACAAAAATCGTAATTTAATACGAAATTAAGTGTAATCTTCATATTTGCATGATAAAAGGTTGCTATTGATTATAATAGTCAAACTGTTTGTTGTTAATGAATCGACACTCAAACCAAATGGATTTAGTCATGCATGCATTAGCAAACGATTTTGATTATTCGAACAGCTAAATTGATTGTCAAGTATTGTCAAATTGCATGTACGTACGTACGTACGTAGATACATACATGTATATAAATACATGTATGTATGTACATATCTATATACACACACATATATGTATATGTATGTATATATATACATATATATATGTATATGTATACATATTCATACATATATAAACACACATATATATCTACATATACATATATAGATATACACATCTGTGTGTGTGTAGATATATATGTATATATATGTATACATGTATGTATCTATATATATATGTATATTTACGTGTGTATATATTTACTATATACATTCATATACATATACATACATATGTATATGTATGTATATACGTACCATATACATATGTACTTATATACGTGTATATACGTATGTACAAGTATGTGCATACTTATATACGTATGTACTTACATACGTACGCACAAGTATATACATAGATAAGTACATACGTATATATACGTATTTACATACATACATACATACGTATACATAAATACATACATACATACATATACACACACACACACACATATATATACATTTATACGTATATACATAAATGCATACACACACATACATACACACACATACATATATGTGTGTGTGTACATATACGTATAGACACACACACATTTATATACACTTATATACGTATATATATGTACGTGTGTGTATGTGTGTGTATCTGTGTGTGTATACATACATACATATGTATATCTATCGTACTAGTAAAACTTTCAAAATATAAAATTTTTAAAATATATTAATTTTTCGTATCATAAAAAGTCTCTATCTTGTAAAAAGTTACACAAATTTAAACTATTATATACTATATTAGTAGAGATGACAAATGGGTGGGATGAACAGGATTTAATTAGGACCGTAAAATATGGATTGTACCTAAACTGTTCCATATTGGCCGTGGGATTACTATGGGCGGGACTAAAAAAGATTTAGACCCATTTGATATTGCCCAAATACCTAATAGTAATTTTTTTGACATCAAAATAAATAAATTATTAGATATACTTGTAATTTTGAGTCATTTAAATGATATTTGATTATCAAATATTTATATTTTTAATTTTAAGTCATTTAAATAATGTCTAAATAACTGTTTATCATACCTATGGGAGTCCCAAATAAGTCCTATTTACACCCATATTTAAATTGGTTAGGTATAGTCTTATTTAGGCCCAATCTCATATTTTTGATACCCATCATGTCCAAATTAAATTTGGGTAAGAGTACCCAATAAGTATTGAAACTTAATTGCCAACTCTATATATTAGTAAATTTTTTTTTATAATGAATCATTTGTGAGAAAATATATTAATTTCCCTCCTTCCGCCTTACCAAATTTTCACCAAAATTTTAATTCTCTCATTCCCTCCCTTTCCCAAAGTCCAAATGTAATAATTCCCTCCTTTTCCCTTCTCTTTTCCTTAGTTCCTCTGCAGCTTCTCCAAAAAAGTAAACTCAAGCCCTCTTCTAGCCTTGTCTTCTCTAGTTTCTTTGATCTAAGCTCCTTTCACTTTATAAGACTAATATTGTGTATTCTCTAGTTTCTTTGTCAAATCCTTTGATAGCTAGCCCAAAAATGATATCGGAAATTGAAAGATTACAGAGTATGTTCACCAGGACCGATGCAGCCCTCTACCGGACTCTCCAACTGTAGCATCGGAGCAAGTCTACATCTCGCCCTTCTCAAGATGCTTAAACACGGTAAATCTGGTATTTAGCTTTTTATTTGTTGATTTGATTTGAATTAATCAGGTAATTAGAGTATTGTTGATGTTTAGTTGATTGATTAAATGACTAATTAGGGAACGCTAGGTTGCTGGTGAAGTGATGGGGCTAATGCCTGGGGATTTTGTGGATGAATATACTGTGCGTGTTGATGTGTTCGCAATGCCACGGAGAGGTACTTCATAGTTAGGATTCTGGTCAGAGGCTTAACGATTCTGGCCCAAATTTTCTTTTCTTCCTATTTAAAACCGAAAAATCACCTAAAAAAAATAATGGCTGACGGAGGCTTAACGATTCTGGATGGCACGAAACTGAGAGGGGTGGACTTGACCCTACCGTCACCTAACGGCCCCGTCACCGGAGCTCAGCTCTTGGAGTTTGTTGAATCGAAAGTCTTTGGCTTACTTTTCGGCGTGGCATTGCCGGAAAATCCCAAGTCCTCCGCTCTCTGCGGCCTCGGAATTGCCCATGACCTGAGTAACTTCCGTTCTAAGGACGATCACGAAAATGCCTCTACTTTTCTTCAGAATTGCAGTCTCGATTATCATTGATGAACTTAAAGGTAGCTGTTGACTTTTAAAAAATTGTATATATTTATTTTTCTTTATTTTTTAGTTAATTTAAATAATTGTTTATTATTCCAAGTGTATTGCTATTTGATTTAGTCTTAGTCACTTTTTTTTTTTTTTTGGTTCAGCTAAAAAACTAGAACAAAATTGAACTATTTTAAGCAAAAGCTTGGGCTAATCAGTTAAATTTAGGAATGAAAGACACTGAAATTGTGGGACGATTGGGTTTTAGTGATTGGTTCTAAAGGATCACAATATATCAAGTATTTATAAGAAAGATAAACTTGAACTTAGAAAATTACCTTTGAATGATCTGAATGTTCAGTTGATTTGTAGTTTATTCAACTTTACAAATTATTTTGATATGAGAGGAAATGCAAGGGGATTTTTTTTCGATAAAGTCCAGAATTTTGAAACGGGTGTTAGGCTTTAAAGACCAAAGGTGATGGAGTGAGTGCTGAAGTCTAATGATATGTTAGACTATTTTACTTCATAGTTAGTATCTACTACTCATAAATGCTGTGAGATTGAATGAAGAAAAGCATCTGCTACTCATAAATGACTTTAATCACAGAAGTTACAGGAGTAAAATTGCTTTTTTGAATTAATTCTAGAATGAAAGAGATGCAGTTATTGCGTATTTTTTTTTCTTTCAATGCTACTTAAAAGTAACAGTTTTGGCACCAATGATTAGATTAAACAACACAGTACGAAGTTGGTTTAGGAGCACAACATAAAATTTCTCATTGTAGAATTAAGGAGAGCAAAATAAAAATCAGCAAGAATCCATATTATAGTAGAGTTTTCACCTAGTTATTTGTATGGTAAGTAGCAGTATTCCTACGAGAGAGAGTAGAGGAAGAAACAACATCCAGAGATTTCTTATTGGTGTCAAGGCCAATAATTGGTCTGGGCTGCAGTTTAAGATCACTAGCATCATCCCTTTTCATGGTTGTAGCGGGAACAAGATTTTGACGTCTACAATCTCCAACAGTACCCTTATTTTGACTATTGAGGAGAAAAGAAAAAGTCTGTAGGGGAAAATTTGCACGGTAGACCAGTAAAATAAGGTTTAACCAAATACAAAATTGTACCATAGAGTTGTTTTTTCTTCCCGTATGCTTAGAAAATAATGCAATAAATAAATAGAGGAATGGCATACCTTTAAGCTATAAAGATTTTTACGTTTTTGATATCATTAGGTAATTATATCAAAAAGCTATAAAGATTTTTACGTTTATGATATTATTTTGCATTTCTTGAAACAAAAATATAATTCTATGCTACCTAGATAGTTCTCATGAACCATCCAATATTTAATTGGGGCAAAGTGTTTTGGGGCAGAAAAGAATTTTGAAGATGGGGGACCATTCGACCAACTATGGCTTTAATTGTTTGTGCAATAGAAACTGCATAGAATGCAGTTTTTATTTCTAATGCTTTATTCTGATATGGTTATTAGGCCTTGCTTAAAACGGACATTCTATTATATTGCTAAGGAGCAGATGAGAAGAGTATGCATAGTTTTAGCTATCCAGGAACTTTCATCCCAATGCCTTATTTGGCTACATCGAGTGTCACATGGATATATTCTTGGGTATGTGCCATGGAATTT
This sequence comes from Mitragyna speciosa, assembly GCA_024721245.1. Classification (NCBI taxonomy): domain Eukaryota; kingdom Viridiplantae; phylum Streptophyta; class Magnoliopsida; order Gentianales; family Rubiaceae; genus Mitragyna; species Mitragyna speciosa. Next base: position 2,663,614 of record CM045562.1, read on the forward strand.
TAACAGATTAGATAGTAACTAATAGAACTACCAACATACTACTCTCTTGTTTAACATTAGTATTTGAAATGTTGTCTGATGTTGGTAATCTTAGAAGAGTACTTTTTTCAGGAAAGTTATTGATTTTTTTTTTGGATGCTTCTTTGTCACATAGGTAACAAAAGTTCTTTTTCACATGGTTAACAATTTTTATTGGTCTGATATATCTGTTGCTCTTCTTTTATTGAATTATGGTCAATGCCTGCTAGAGCTAAGGTTAACAAAAGCAAAAGATAGTGAGAATATTTTGTTGATTATTTTGAGTTATATTCCCTTTGTATAACAAAATAATTGATAGAAAATTGAGTTATGGGCCCTCTACATAGCAGTCCAAAAGGATAACAATAGAAGTTAGTGAGATTTAAGAATTTCGATGTGATTTTCTTTATTCTTATACCTCCATTATTCAAACTTTAAGGAAGTGATCAGCATCCATGCCATAAGTCCTTTATTCTAAAAATTAAATAGGTCTTTAGTCATTCTGCATATTTCTTTTCCCCTTTTAATTTGCGGCATACCGTTGATGGTATTAATGTTTGCTTGCTGTCTAGACATCGCTTCATCAATCTAAAGAATTTCTATCACCTTCCTGTGAGGAAAATATTTGCCTTCCGTTTGTTTGAGTGTGTTTTTGTTATCTAGCTCCTTTCTGTACTTTCAATATTATGACATCAACTATTCATTCTGTGTTTTACCTAAACTAATACATGAAAATAGAACTTTTTCTTCAATAATTTTTGTCACACATTCTGAATAGTGACGGTTCTTTATTTATGTTCACAAGTTAGCCTTGAACTTTAATATGACCTTAATTTCATTAGTATTGATTTTTTAAAAGAGAAATAAAGACATTGTTACTTCTCTGATTTTTTTTTTAACACTTCATGTGTACCGCTGTTGTTCGTCGTCTTTGTTTTTTAACTACTTTGTCTCTCGTTATCTCTTGATGTGTTTAATCTTTTTTTTTTTTTGTAAGTTGTGTTTAACTAGTTTGCAGGCTTGACTTGCTTCTTTTGTTTGAAAAGCTTTTAATAGCACTTATAATTTTAGGTTTGTCATTACTGGCCTATGGAAATGTTCTTCGTGTCATGCATGTGCTGCCTTTACAACAAGTTATGCTATTTTTGTTCCTAACTCTAAATTTTTTTGCTCCTTTTTGTTCCTCTTTGTGTCCAGATATACCAATCAGGCATGTTTCTAAATGCCATGCTGCCTAATAAGTGACTTTCCAGGATTAAGTGACTTTACAATAGTTGTTGATATACAATATGACTTGACTCTACTCCTAAGCAAGATTTTTCTGCTTCAATTTTAAATTAAGCACATGATAGAGATCAGATCTTGTTTTCAATCTTAAATGACTAAATTTGTGAGCCAAGTAATTATTCATTCTAAATTGAAAGCAAAGAAATATGAGATAATAGATATTGATTACCAATCTCAGCTTGATAATAGATATTGAGTACTAATCTCGGCTTTTCTTTGATCCATAAAATAATGCCCTTTGACAATATAATTCTATGTATAATTGTTGTGGTGGTTGGCTTTTGGCTCGTGATTATGTTGTAGTAATTTGATTCATTAAATTTCCCCTATCCTAACTAAAAGAATTTTTGACAGAAAAACGGCAAAGATGAATCTTCTTATTGACTTTACAAAGGAATTCTTTCATCCTAACTCTTGTACAATTGTTAAATTAGGTGTCTGCTTGTTTTTAATCTCTTTGATTTCTGTAAGTGGATAGTAAAGAAATGTTGAAATTTGGTCTGTTTTCAATCATTTTAGCTTAACTAAAGTTTCCTTCGTATATGTCAATCCCTTGAATTGGAGAAGGTAACTAAAAAGTTATTTTTCCTCATTTTCCTCTATCTTGCTATTTAGATCTCTCTCTTACTCTCTTTCTTGCACACACACACACACACACACTCTCTCTCTCTCTCTCTCAAGTTTATTTTTGTTTTGATTTTTCCAAGACCAAAATTAGACATTGATCAGATGCTGAAGTTGTTGGGGCAAAAATGGTGAGATTGGTATCTTTGATTTTCGTAAAGTGCTTATGATATGTACTTTGTGTTGAAGTTGTCTTATTGCTTATGTTCTTCTTTTTCCTTTTTTTTTTTTTTGGTATCTTCTTTGATTTACTTTCTTACCCTTTGTTTTACATTTAAACTGCAGTACATCATGAGGAATTGAAAAAAAGCCAGCTTTTGGATGCGAACTTGAAGATGGCCTCAGTTTGAAGAAGTTGCTACTTTCTATTTTGTTTTGTACCTTAATGTGGTGCATTCTTTTGGATTTAGTATGGATAATGACACTGGTACTTGAATTGATATCTTGTAAATAATTATGGTTGATGTATATTTTCATAGATTTACAGATGTTTATGAATATCTATATGAAAGTTCATTTCGTGTTTATTATTATTCATTGTGGCATTAGTCGAGTTGTAATTGTTCGGTGTCACTATTTAGTTAATATTTGTGATGGCTTTTGCATTAGATATAACAAAAGTACATGCAAATGCGTGATTGGAAAAGTTGTCAAAAATTGTTAATAGTTTGTGACGACATTTTTGTTGTCACTGAATACTATGTTTTTGTGATGACATTTGTAATATTGTCATTGACAGTAAGTTCCATTAGTGATAAGAGTTCTTGTCACTGATGAGCAGAACTATTAGTGATGAATTTTTTGTTGTCACTGATGTTATACATCTATGACAACACTATTAATGTTGTCACTAAGTATAAATTTTAATAGTGACAAGAATTCTTGTCACTAATAAATAGTATTATAGTGACGAGTACAAGTTGTCACTGTTGAGCAATATTTGTGACGACTTTTTTTTTTATTTATGACAAAATTTTAAGTGGATGAGTGACAAGAAAAGTTGTCACAAAATGTCAATAATTTGTGACGATTTTAACTCGTCATTGAATACTGTGCTTTTGTGACGACCTTGTTAAAGTCGTCACAATGACTCTTTAGTGACATAGAATCTGTGACAACCTTGTGACAACTAGAAAAGTCGTCACTGTAACTTATAGTGATGACTTTTTGGGTTTTTGTGACGACTTTGTGTTGTCACAAAATCACTATTTTCTTGTAGTGAGTCAAAGTAGGAGATTGACTTGTGATTTGACAAATTATTTGTTTGATTGTTGTTTATGCAATAATAATAATATGACATTTTATCATTTTGAAATTTATTTATTTTCTTGATGATAAAGTCCTTAGATTAATATTTATTATTCTTAAAGCATCCTTAGAATAATATTTATTATTCTTAAAACATCCCTAATTTGAGGTACAACTAACTTTTTCACTTCCTGAAAAACTTTGCTAATTTTCTTCCCCATCTCTTTGGATTGCCAGTGCAAAGGGAGATTCCAGAATTGCACATCTGCCATCCCTAGTTTCGTTACATTGCTCTCAATACCCTCCATCTATCTGTGAACCGTCAATAATTGATTATCAATCAACCAAGTACCAATATTACAAACTTTTTCCAACTCTCCTTCCTTTTCAAAAATAAACTGTAAGAGATTATGTCCTAGTTCAATCATTTTGAGATTCCTCGGATAACCCAGACTTGATTTGTGAAATTTGTAACGCCACTGACATTGACAAATTTTTCCCTATCACTTTACCAATCAGATTCAAGCGGCATTCTTTAGTACTTTTAACAAAATCTTCTTCATCCAGACATGCACCCAAAACCACTTTCTTAGATAGCTTGAACTTTTCCATGATTACCGCCAACTCCTCGGCCATGAGAATTTAGTAAAAGGGGTACCAGTAACACACCAGACACTCAAAATTAGATAGCCGACCTTAAAGCAATAAGATTAACCTAACTGAAACAAGGATATATAAAAGGCAGACTAGTTACAAATCGACAACATAATTAAAAAAAAAAAAACACAGACAAAGAACATACCATCATACACAGAAATAGGCAGCAGAGAATCAGTAAGCAAGAGATCAACGTACTTAAGACTTTGCAACAAGGTTAACCGCCAACCTTATTCTATCTTGAGCATAATGGTTCAGCTAAAAACAGTATTTGAGAACATGGCTGTGTTTCTACTCTGTAATACCTTTAACCTGAAGTCGATGATGTTAAACATAAGGAAACAAGATGCAAAATCTGATTGTTTTTTATCCTACTAGAGCTAAAGATTATGAATAATATGAACTATTTCAAACTCACAGAACGAGGGAAAAAGACTCTCAGGAAGGAGAGAGAAAAAACTCTCACGGAGAGACAAAAGCTATTTGTCTTTCCTTGTGTCTATCTCATTCTCTTTCTTGGTTTCTAATAATGGTTGTAACTATATGAGTTTGTATTTTACTACTTTTGTATTTTACTACTAAGTATCATTCTTGAATATACAGCTTCATTTGTACATTGATGCGGAGCATGCGTAAATTTTGGATCAAAGTGGATTGAAAAAGACAGAAGAAAATGTACAAAAACTAGCTGTCCTTAGGTCAACAAGGTGGCATCCTCGTCTGTGACACAAAAGGCAGAGCCGTGGATGAAAGACGTGCAACCTTGGCTAGGGCTAACCACGGCTACCCGTGGCTGCTGTACTGTACACTTAGCGGCATAGAAAAAGAGACCAACTCACTGGTTTGCAAGATTTTAGCAAACTTTCAATTTTTATCATTAGTTTCCCTTTCAATTGTAACTATTAAGATAGTTTACTTAATACGAGTTTAGATTAGTTTTAAATCTATAAATATGTTATTTAGATGCCTTTTACATCGACTTTTGATATTTATTATCTTATTCTTAGTTTTAATAAAACTTGAGAATTTTTCTTTCATTTCTTGAATCTTGGATTCACGCTTAGAAATTAGTTTGTATAACAAGTTCTTCACCACCGCACGTTTTGTATCACACATGATAATTATTTTTTGCTGCTAATAGTACAAAAACCCGTGTCACTCATCTACCTAAAAATTTGGGATAACTTTAGAAATCTTTTATGAGATTTTTGACAATTTCACTTAGCAATCATAAGATCTTAAAAATTACGCTGACCTCCCTTGCCCATAAAAATGACCACGATAACCTTAACATGTTAGTAAATCAACTTTCCAAAACCACCATATTCATTTTCCTTCTGCTTCCTAAAACTAATAGATCTTTTTTCTTGTGTTTCTCCAACTCTTGTAGTCATTTAAAATTAAATCCAAGCATTCTCTCACCCTCCCAACTATTCATTTTCATTATTCAATAACTTCTGAGCCACAATTTGTTTATTCCTGTGGGATTATCAAATTTGTCTTGAAACATAATTTTGCACAAGTAAACATATTTCTATTTTGCTTTTTTGAAGTTAAAACCTGAATGTTTAAAAGGGATTGGGCTTGGGGATTGATGGCCAGAATTTGGAGGATGGGGATATTTATTGTGGTAGTAAGTGAAATTTTTTTAGTTTAATAGGGTTTGAAATTTTTTGTTTTGGATTGAAGAACTTAATTGTACAAAATGTTAGACTTTTTAAGGTTTTAGTAAGTAGTATAAGATGAGAAGATGGTGGAGATGTAAAAGTTTTATGGTTGTTAGATGGATATAAATTAGTTTAGAGAAAGTAGGTTAAATATTAGTTACACGAGGGGTACATGCAATTTTTGGGTTAAGTTTTGCCCTCAAAACATTAATGTTAGAGAAGGCATATGAATGTTAGTTACGTTAGTGCATTTTAGGTGTATGTAATTTTTGGGTTAATTTTGTTATCAAGGCAATAATGTTAGAAAAGATATATGTAATTTTTCAAACTTTGTTGTCAGATATCTCAGGGCAGGTTTTCAAAATTATCTTAAACTATTTTCTAAATGCAGCAATTTAACCATAGCGACTTAATAGTCTATACAGGCAACTCCGAGAGTGAACATGGGTTCATCGTGTGTTGCATCATCATCCGTCAAAAAAAAAATAAAAATTGTAGAAACTTTTAAAGGAAACACCAAATAGCTTACAAAGATGACTAAAAATAAGTTAATATCCAAAAGAAAATATTTCTTTTCGCAATACACTTGATTTTAGTGATCCTGTTACAGTTTTTCTCTTTCAACGCTGGTATCATCAAATTAGGACGTTTACTCTCCTTGGTCACAATTATACATAAGTCTGATAATTCTTGAGAAGCTGGCTGATATAATGCCGCATTTTCATCCACTCCTCTAATTTGAAGTCCGTCACACATCTAATTAGCCCCTGCTCGCTAGAGAGGTTAGCAAGCTGAAAATGATTACGAGCATTTTCCATTGGCTATGGACAACTCTGGCCTTGGCTGCAATTTGTTACTTTCTTCAAGATTTGTTGTCGCTGAAGAAGAGGAAAAGATTGCCTCCAGGTCCAAAAAGGGCTTCCAATAATAGGCAACCTGCATCAATTAGGGAAGAATCCTCACCAAAATCTGGCCAAATTTGCCAAAAAACATGGCCCTATATATATACTGTGATTAATTTATACAAAAACATCAAAAGTGTAATTATTCTGAAATGATAGTATAACTTTACTGAAAGGTATAACTATTTCCTATTCAAAATGACGTTGTTCTTACATTTAAAATTTGGTCTTTACTGATTCAATTTCATCCATTTAATTTTTATCTTTTAAATTTTAACAGTCAACTTGAGGAAAGTAACACTTGTGAGTTCCCTCGTCAATCAAGATGACGTTTACTCGTCTCCAACGTTCAGAAGCATTGGTACGGTCCAAAATGATAAGATGCTGAAATACTGCATTACTACATAATAATAAATCACTGAACTGAGGCCTATTCCTTTATTTAGATTAGGAAAAAAATTACTATTAGCATTTATGGGGCAGCAAATTTTGATGACGATTCATTGGCTATGGACCACACTTTGCAATTTGTTTTGCAGTTCAAAGTCTGCAATTGTAAAATACCTTTCTTTAAAATAAAAAAAATCTGCTATTGATGAAGAGAAAAAAGACACCCTTCGGTTCCCAAAGAGCAGGACTTTTCAATTTTTGAAAATTAACACGTATGTGTTAGGGAAGGATCCTCGCCAAGATCTATTGAATTGGCCAAGAAACATGGCCCTATTATATAAATGCAGTTTGAATTGTTTGAAACAATTCCTAAAATCTCTGCGTCCATACTTGTCTTATGGATGGATTTTTTTTTTACTACTACGTAGCATTCTTGAAGATGCAGCTTCATTTGCACATGATATAATTTTTGGCTACCAATAGTCTACAGACTCGTGTTGCTAATCAACCTAAAAATTTGGTACAATTTCAGAAGCATCCTCTGAGGTTTTAGGTATATATAATTATAATTTTTGGGGTTAAGTTTTGTTATAAAAAAAAAGTAATATTAGAGAAGGTATATGTAATTTGTTTTAAAAAAAAGTAATATTTTTGAAATTATCTTAAACTATTTTCTAGATGCAATCTAACCATACCGACTTAATAGTCTACATTGGCAACCCTGGCAATGAACATGGGTTGCGTGTGGGGAAATTCTTAGGCGTAAGAATTTTCCTTTTTGAAAAAGTCTTAGGTGGATTGGGTTTATGATACTACTTGTAGATCTTGTGATAAAAAAGAATAACAAATAAGTATGGTGATATAAGCTGATATAAGAATGTAATGTAAAGATATTTGTGTAGTTTTATTTTAAACCACAGAGTCCACAAGTAGAGTTGTGAACTGAATTCCTGTAAGAATTTTCCGTTCCTTGCGTGTTGCATCATCATCTCTTGAAAAAACAATTTGTAGAAACGGTTTAAAGGAAACAACAAATAGCTGTACGAAGATGACTAGAACAATAAAATTAATATCCAAAAGAAAATATTTCTTTTTGCAACACCGTTTACTTTAGTGGTCCTAGGCACTGCTATCTTCAAATTAGGACGTTTTTTTCCATTGGTCACAAGCATCCGTAAGTCTGATAATTGTTTAGAAGCTGGCTGATATAATGCTGCAATTTCACCCACTCCTCTAATTTGAAGTCCGTCACACATCTAATTAGCCCCTCCTCGCTAGAGAGATTAACAAGGTGAAAATGATGATGAGCATTTTCCATTGGCTCTGGACAGCTCTAGCCCTGGCTGCAATATGTTACTTTCTTCAAGATTTGCTTTGGATGAAGAAGAGGAAAAGATTGCCACCAGGTCCAAAAGGGCTTCCAATAATAGGCAACCTTCATCAATTAGGGAAGAATCCTCACCAAGATTTGACCAAATTGGCCAAAAAACATGGCCCTATTATGTACATGCGATTTGGATGTGTGCCAGCAGTCATTGCCTCATCCCCTGAAGCAGCTGAAAAGTTCCTCAAGACTTATGATCAAGTTTTTGCTAGCAGGCCATATCACGAAGGATCTTGGTACGTTGGTTATGAGCAGAGGAATTTGACTTTCGGCCAGTATGGAACTTATTGGCGAAACATGCGTAAGCTTTGCATTTTACAGTTGCTCAGCAACCAAAAGATAAATTCATTTCAGTCCATGAGAACAGAGGAGGTTGGAATATTGTTGAAATCACTCAAACAGGCTGCTTCTGATGGTTCTCCTTTTGATCTTAGCGCTGCGATTTCATCCCTAGGTGCAAATATGAGTTGCCTGATGATATTTGGGAAGAAGTACCTGGACAAGGATTTTGATGACAGAGGGTTTAGAGAAGTGATTCAAGAGTCGTTGCACGTTGCAGCAATTCCTAACCTTGGTGATTTCTTTCCTTTGCTTGGTGTGCTTGATCTTCAGGGAATTACACGCCGGTTTAAGTCTCTTGCCAAGGTGTTCGATAATTTTTTCGAGAAAATCATTGATGACCATCTTCAACCACAGGAGCACAGGCAAACCAAGGACTTTGTAGATATCATGATGTCAATTATGCAATCTGAAGAATCTGAATTCGAATTTGATCGTCGTCATGTGAAAGCCGTTTTATTGGTAAGCTCGATAATTTGTGTATTTTTGCTAATTTTGTACTTTTTATTTCTACATCTCTTTACAGGACAACAAAATTCTTCTAGGGTAGAGAAAACTTGAAGAATTCGAAATAATTCTTAGCTGCATATGTTAAACTTCAATAATTAGAAACCTAAACCTGAATAAATTTTACGTGTACTAACTATTTGACTATAACTTTAAACCTCAGACAAGAATTGGCGTCTGAGTTCTCGGCGATTGGTTATTAATGTTGTTTTTGCTCTTACTGATTTTTCTTTTGGGGTTTAATCATGTTGAAATTTTTACTTTAAGGGTTACACTAAATATTTTTAGACCATGGATTTCTTTTTGTTACCCTTCTGCGACAAATGATAAAAATATGAGAATACAAATCTCTTGATTTAAGTACGCTGTTGTTTCATTTACTTAAACTATGCAGGACATGCTCGTTGCCTCAATGGACACTTCGGTGACAGCAGTTGAATGGGCGATTTCAGAACTCCTCAGGCACCCTCAGGCAATGAGGAAACTCCAGAAAGAATTGGAAGATAAAGTCGGATTAGAGAGGATCATGGAGGAATCGGACCTAGAAGGCCTTGAATATTTGGACATGGTTGTGAAAGAATCCATGAGGCTTCATCCCGTGGCACCACTGTTGCTCCCTCATGAATCCATGGAAGACTGCACAGTTGATGGCTTCCACATTCAGAAAAAATCACGAACTATCATAAACGTATATGCAATTGGGCGCGATCCAAATGTCTGGCCTGATCCTGAGAGTTTTATCCCTGAAAGATTTGAAGGGAGCAATATAGACCTTCGTGGACAAGACTTCCGACTGTTACCATTTGGCTCTGGCAGAAGAAGCTGCCCAGGTTTGCAACTGGGGCTCACTGTTGTTCGTTTTGTGTTAGCACAGTTGGTGCATTGCTTCAATTGGGAACTTGCAGATAACATTCAGCCAAGTGATTTGGATATGTCTGAGGCTTTTGGTTTGGTAACATCAAGAGCTAAGCATTTAAGGGTGGTTCCTACTTATCGATTATACAAATGATTAAGGATTGTAATATCCCAACTTTAGTGCTCAAAATTTAAATAATTATGCATTACCATTTACGGATATAATTATATGATGTATTTATACTTATATAATAGTGAAAAGTTATATAATTTAGTAATGTAAGAGAAAGTATTATAGTATGCAATATTTTAAAAAGTAATAGTGATTCAGCTTGAAAGTCAAAATTCACGAAATTCCTCGACAGGTGATTTGTTCTATGATCCAAGTTCTCCCTATCTTTTAACTTCTGCCTATCACACTAATTCTTCGATTTCCATTATTTCAATTGGCAGTTTGACAGCTGCACAATATGAACAGCTCTTGTGTTTGTTAAACTGTGACACGGTCTCTGGCTTAGTTAATTTTTGCTGATAATGTAACTCATCCCTTGACTCCAAATTCCTCCTCCTGCTGCACTTGATTACTAGAGAAACCTTCTTGTTTGATCTAGAGAAATTCGAAAAATCCACTATTATATATCTACCCGATGGCACCATGAAACAACTCCAAGACAAGGTTGACGCCATTTGAACTCTTAATTACTTTGCATAATGTTTTGCATGCTCTAGGTTTTCGTTGTAATCTTCTTTCCATTAGTTGAGTCATCAAAGAACACAATTGTTTTGCCATATTTTTTTCTTAATTTTTGAGTTGTCCACCTATGTTCGAGAAAACTGGAGTGGAGAATAGAACTAGATGGGCTATACTACTTTATCACAGATTATGCTAAGTCTTGTGACATCAAAGCCAATGCGGTTTTAGGATCCAGTGTTCTATGTCATCGAAGGTTAGGACACATTTCACATGATCGATTGGCATTAATACCTAGTTTTTCTCATATTTGTTTTGGTAAAATCTGTCAAGAGTGTAATGTGTGTCCTTTGACAAAAACATCTAGACAAGTTTTTCGCTCAAGTATTAATTAATCTGTCTCTCCTTTTTGTTTGGTTCATATTGATGTATGAGGGCATTATCAAACCCCTTCAAGCTCGTGTTCTGTTTTTTTTTTTAGACTCATGTGGATGGTGGTATTAGAATAGTTTAGACACTCAGCTTAGAACACAAAAATGACGCCTGTTGTGTTTTTCAAAATTTTTATTTTTAATTCAAACTCAATTTGGATTTCAAATTAAACAAGAAAAAATGATAATGCACTAAAGCAATGAAATTATTTTTTTAAAAAAAATAAACGAATCATTAGTCAAACTTCTTATGCCGATAGACCTTAGAGTTGTCCAAAGGAAACATAGGAATATTCTTAATATGGCCCGCGTTCTTAGATCTCAGAGAACTTGCACGTTAAATTCTGGGGGAATATGTTATAACTGCTACTCACATCCTCAATCGCCTTCCCACCTCAACACTTGGAAATAAAAAACCTTTTGAAGCACTTTATGGATATGATGCTGCGTTTAAAGAAGAAACCTCCTCAGGCCCCTTTCTCATCACTTTATTATTATCGGCATTTATTGTGGAATCCCCAGTTTTTTTTCTTCTCCAATCTCCATTTCCAGGGACTTGTCAAACCTTTCCAGCCTTTCCGTTAACCGATTAGTGCCATCTGATGAAGTATGTTAGAGCAGACGTATTCAGTACCCAACCATAAATAGAAAGACATTTTCAGGTAGCTTTCGGACTCTGAGTTGGTCTATTTCCACGAGTTCTTCATCGCCCCCATTTCAATCCTTTCTGAGAAGAATTTCTCATTAATAGCTCCGTCCACATTCCATTCAACCACAGCCTCATGAATATCATTGCCGTTAAATCCAGGGCAGGCTAATTCAGTTTCATTTAGTAAGAAATTCTCTAATTGCTGCATATTCCATTCTCCATAATAGAACAATACGGGAAAATATGCTTCGTTTTTTTGAAAAAGATTGAAATAATAAGATTTTTTGATAACACCACTTCTTCTGGCAGTATTCTAGAAAGAAACAACCTCCAGCATCTTCTAGAGAGCAATGACACCAGTCGCCAGTTATGATTTTAGTCCATGGATAAAATAAGTTTTGATTTGGTCTCTTAATCTTTTTGACCAGTTGATGATGCGTAGGCGCTCGCAGAATTTTGTCCAAGGAATTTGTTTCCTCGGCTTCATTCCGTTTCCTGTGCCCAACTCGTTTTAATTAATTTGTTTTAGCTCCTACTATAAGAAAAAGACGGAAAAAGACACATGAAAATGGTCATCGTGAGTCATTCTTTTAAAAGGTCGATAACATCTGCTCGACTTTTACTGTGTAAAATAATTGGAATATTGTTGTTGTCTATGGTGCTGACTAGACCTGTCAACGTGTCACGGATCGTTCATTTCTCTCAGTAAAATGAGCCGTGTAACAAGTGACGCCCCGCACGTCATTTCTGCCTACTAACCGACTATGTGTCGCACTCCATAAATATAGCAAACATATACATATATAAGTTTTAGAGGACATAGTGGTAAAATAGAAAATGAGATTTCATTCAACAATCGCAAACTATACAAGTTTCGTTTTACACCCGATTTCGCATCAACTCCTTATCACTCCTTATAGTAGTTCTGGCTAAAAAACTCTAAGTGATAGGAGTAGACATTGTTTTTCTATACAACAAGAAAAATACAAAAACTAGTCTATTTACATGTATAAGAAGAATTAGCACCTAAAATTACATCACTATGCTCCTGGTGCTTGGTTCTTCATGCTCAGTCAAGTATCGCACCGATCTGTGACCGGTGGTCCCATGCGTCCCGATAGCGGGTGGTGCCGGGAGTGCGACTCCGTCCTCCTGTGAGTCACGATAGGCATCCTGCAAGCACTGTGCTAGACAGTGCGGCTTGCGACAGGAGTGCAACAGGTCGTACCGGCTACTACACAAGTGAAATAAAAAGGAATGCACGAGTGCGATAGGGCACGAGGATTGCGGCACGGACGAGCCAAACAACGACCGCACAACTCTGGGTAGCGGACTAGGCAAGCGCACAGGCACAATCGGCAACGGACATCCTCTCTTGAGCAACGTACTTAGGGGACTTTAAGCAGGTCACGTGACATAGTGTCTGGCCACCCCGTGACATTCTCCCCCACCTGATTTGGCGACGTCTTCGAAGCCTTTAAAACATTGCAAGCGTCAAACATCTTTTGGAAGGCTTTGAAGTTTGTTGGTCGTTCCCAAGAATTCTCCTTATCTCCACATCTTTTCTGCGCCTTTTGTTCCCTGAATGGATTTTTCAAGTCTTTATGGTATGGCTTCAAATGACTACCATAAAAAATCGGATGATCTTTCAACTACATTGGGACTTTTGATACTTTTGCGGTATCCACCAAGTGAGTTAGGGGTCGTTGCCCTATAATGATTTCAAAGGGGACTTTTATTGGTTAAAGAACTCCCTTGTGCATTAAAGCATAGTTGGGTTACCTCCAATAATTGCACCCAATCTTTCTGATTGGCCATCACAAAGTGTCGGAGATACTCCTCCAACATTCCATCGAATCGTTCCGTCTGACTATCAGATTCAGAATTCGTCATGGGATTTATAATTAATTTAGACCCGAGCATTTCTTCAAGTTGGGTCCAAAATTTATCAGTGAACCGCGAATCACGAATTACCAACAATCTCCTGCGGAAGTGCCCCAGTATTTAACAATGTAGTTCGAAGAAGAGTCGAGCAATTTCTTCAGCCGTAATGAATTGGGGTGCAGCGATGAAAGTCACATACTTAGAAAAGCGATCTACCACTACCAAAATTGTTGTGAGATGTCCTACTCTTGGTAAGTCCGTAATGAAATGGAGAGATACGCTTTTCCCAAGGTTTGAGTAGGAATTAGAAGTGCCTCCAGCCCCAAAGCATCTAAGCCCTCTTCCTAGTGCAGATGCGCTAAGAAGCATGTTTCTCTCGGTTCCAGGCTTTCCTTCAGTTGTAGCGTCGAGAGATTCGTTCCATCAGTTTTTCTCCACTGAGATCCGAATCATATATGGATTATTGCCTAGAACTATTAGAGCAGTTGCCATGAGGGTATATGGCGATCCTTGCATTTCGTAAAAACTCCAACCCAATAATGAGTTTGAAGTCATCCATCTTCACCGCTGCAAAGCTAGTCCGTGCCGCGAACGAATCAGCCTTTATGGACACACCATTGGCAACTCTCACGATTGGTTGTGCGGCAGAGTTAATTGCCTTCACTCTGCCCGTAGATTCTTCCAACACTAAGCCCAATCGCTCTACCTTAGTGCTAGAGAGGTAATTATGGGTTGTCTCTGTTTCGATCATTGCCCGTATTGACTTCCTATTCACCTTTAGATTCACGTACATTAGGCCATTATTTTTGCCCCTCATTGGCCTAACCTGCTCGATTTCATCCTCTTCAAGGGTTAGCAAAGCGGTATCCTCCATGGTCGGCCTTCCCGTTTTGATAGCAGTGTGGTCTTTTAGTTTGGCAAGTGCCTTTGCTTGGCACTTAGCAATCGCTTTGTCAGTTTGGTCCACTAGGAGTCTTTTGGCTTTTGTCGTCTCCGTCGAGCTCTCAAGTGCATTGCACCAGTAAGAGAATGCCCCATAGCATGCTTTTTCTGGTCGCACAACCTCTTGTCACCGTCTTCCTCTGAAATCGGTTCCTCTTGACTAAGAAGACTGCCTTCTGCGATCAAGGCATTCAAGAGTCTCTTCGTTGGACATTCGGCCATTCTGTGTAGACCATCGCAAATATAGCACCCTCGTTTTTGTGTTTCTCCGTTGTTGCTGCTGGTACTGGGGCCTCGGCCCTTAGACTGTGTTTGAGCATCATTTTGTGGTGTGGAGGGTCGGTCTCCCTCACCGTTTCTCTCATTTGCTCGATGGAATCCGTTACTGGATCCCTTGAACTGATTGACCTCTGGTCTCGTCTCTCGTCGAAATTTCACCTAGTAGTCAACCAATCTCTCGGCCTGTGCAATGACTGAATCCAGATTCTCAACCCTTGCTCTTTGTAGCTCTGTCCTCGCCCACGGCTTTTAGGCCCTCTTTGAAAAAGAAGAGCTTATCATTTTCCGACATGTTCAGTGATACTCAGGAGATAGGTCTGGAAACTCTTTACATAGTCTCGAATCGTGCCCGTCTGCCTCAATCTACATAAGGCACGGCGAGCTTCTTCTTCAACATTCATGTGGAAATAACTGTCGCTTCATCCTCTGCTTCAGTTCCTTCCATGTGTCTACTCGAAGGTGTCTTGCTTGGATCTCAGCCTTCTGGGTGCGTCACCACATTTTGGCGTCCCCTGACAGATACATGGACGCAGTCGTCACCTTCGCGGCCTCTTCCCTAACATTGATTGCCTCGAAAGTACTTGCTCCATAGTTAAAAAAAAATTCTCGAGTTCCCTCGCATTTCTTGCCCCTGCCAAACGTTTTTGGCTCGAGGACTTTCGCCTTGTTAAATGCCCTAGCCATCTCTGGAGCATTGGTCACAGTGTTGTTGCTGGCAACCGCCAACTGGAGCACCCGCACCTCTGCACGGAGCTCCATCATCATCTCGCGCAATTTGACAATTACATTGGTGTTCTCCACGACACCTCCCTCTAGAGCTTGAGTCTCCAGCCGAAAGTCTTTGAGTGGTTCCTTGTTCCCTCTCAAGGTCCGCACTCAGATGGGTAAGGTTCCGTCTCTACCTGACCCACTCGCAGGTCCTAGGGTAGTGGACACCTTCGTCACCTAAACAAATAGAAGAGAGACGATTGACTACCTTCCTCTAAGGCATTAATTCGTTCTCTATGCGTAGCCATCTTCGAGTTATCGTAAGCCCGGTTCCTCCTCTAGAGCTCTGATACCAACTGTCATGGGTCGTTCGTTTCCCTCAACAAAAACGAGCCGTGTGGCAAGTGACGCCCCGCACGTCACTTCTGCCTACCAACCGATTGTGTGTCGCACTTCCAAATATAACAAATACTTGCATATATAAGCTTTAGAGACACAGTGGTAAAATAGAAAATGAGATTTCATTCAACAATTGCAAACTATACGAGTTTCATTTTACATCCGATTTCGCATCAACTCCTTATCACCCCCTGTAGTAGTCCTGACTAAAAAACCCTAAGTAATAGGAGTAGATATTGTTTTTCTGTACAATAGGGAAAATACAAAAATTAGTCTATTTACATGTACAAGAAGAATTAGCACCTAAAATTACATCACTATGCTCCTAGTGCTTGGTTCTTCATGCTGGTCAAGTATCGCACCGATTTGTGACCGGTGGTCCCATGCGTCCCGGGAGCAGGTGGTGCCGGGCGTGCGACTCCGTCCTCCTATGAGTCACGATAGGCATCCTACAAGCACTGTGCTAGACGTGCGGCTGCGACAGGAGTGCAACAGGTTGTACCAATTACTACACAAGTGCAATAAAAAGGAATGCACGAGTGCGATAGGGCACGAGGACTGCGGCACGGACGCGCCAAACAACCACCGCACGACTCTGGGTGCGGACTAGGCAAGCGTACATGCGCAATCGGCAACGGCATCCTCTCTTGGGCAACGTACTTAGGGGACTTTAGCAAGTCACGAAACATAGCGTCTAGTCACCTCGTGACACAACAGGTGGGGTCCGGGTCGAAATTGGATATTCTGGACTCAGACCCGCTTGGAAGGAGATGTTTCGGACCTACCCGACGGGTCTCACAAATCAGGTCCGAATTTGGAACCGATTAGATCCGGGTTCGGGTAGACCTGTTCTGATGAATAAAAAAAAAAAAATCACCTTCTCACTGCAAAGATCCATTATCAAGTTGGTCTTCTTTTTTTTTTTTTTTTTTTTAAGCCCAAGTTTCTTTCCTTTTCAAAGGCCACTTATTTTTTAATCATTAAATCCCAAATTTAAAAACCATTCCCTTATTTATTTTAAAGCTCACTTTATAATACATACATACATACATACTTTATTAGCCCAAAAGTTCATTATCAAATTTATCTCTTTTTTCTTTTAAGCCTAAATTTCTTTCTTTTTAAAGCCTACTTATTTTTTTGAACATTAGAGGCTAAATTTAAAAATTATTTCTTATTTATTTTAAAGCCTACTTTATAATATATATATATATATTATTTTATTTTATTAACAGGTTCGGGTCAGGGTAGGGTCGGAATTGATTATTCCATACCCAACCCGTTTTTTATTAGAAGAAAAGGGTCTGGGTCCAAGTCTAGACCCGACCCATTGATAGCCCTAGTTCCGACTACCCTTTTTTTTGGTAAAAATGTGATAAATTTATACAAAAATTTACAATTTCCTTCTAGAAATTTATTATTTTTTGGTCACAATATAATCCTCTACTACAATGGACTAAACATATACATACATTTCCATGTTGAAGTTGTTCACTTGGAGAAAAGAAAAAATGAAGATTATATTTACACAGTCAAAATGTACATTCCTGAAATGGTTGTTGCTTGAGGCATCTTCTCAGATACATTAACTAAAAGCATTTTTTAAAGTCTTAAGATTTCACCGTATAAACAAGAAACTTTTTTTAGAATATTTTTAGGGATATTTACTAATTTGGTCCTTCACATTTTCACCAAATACTTTTTTAGTCCTTCATATTTAAAATTAGCCAAAATAGTCCCTAGAGATAAAAAAAAATGTGTCCTGATTAGTCCCAAAACTCATGTTTACTCAATTTTCTAACAAAATTAGGGACAAAAATGGAAACACACACGTTTTCCTCTCTTAAAAAATGAAATATGCCAATTTGATCCTAAACAATCATTCACAAATACTTGTCAATGGATTCGGGATTTGGTAATTTTGAAATTAGAGTTTTTTGATTGAGTGAAAATGGGAGAAATGGGCAAATTTCACTTTGTTAATAGAGGGAAATGTTTATGTTTCCATTTTTGCCCTTGATTTTGCTAGAAAATTAAGCGTAAATGAGCTCTACAACCAATCGAGACACACTTTTTATATCTGAGGGACTATATTAGCTGATTTTAAATGTGAGAGACTAAAAAATTTTTTTTGTAAAATGTGAGGGGCCAAATTGGCAAATTTTCCATATTTTTATGAAAACATTACTATAACTATTTTAAGGATTTCTTTCTAGTAAATATGTATGTCAAATAAAAATTTGGTTAAAAAACGTGTTTAATTTAAAAAAAATATTCTTAAAAACAAGTTCAAACAAATGTAGTGCTAGAAATCCAAATTTGTCGAACAATTTCCCGATACTGCATTAGTCATACCAAAATTTTTTACCAAACAAATGGCTCAAGAGTGAAGTCAACAAGTGCGTGGCCCACTCGTTAAAAAAAAATGCAGCAAAACAATTAAAAAGAAATGCGGTAAAAATATGGATTTACGGAGAAAGTTGACTAACTATTGTTTATATCCAAAAGTAAAGTTAAAACATTGAAAAATTTCAGTCTCTTCCTGTAGTTTTGATGCTTTAATTAATTTATATAGTCTCCTCATTGCCAATCTTCAAAGTCCACTAGTATCAAAATGACGTTTACTACGAGTAAACGTCATTTTGATACGTAAACGTATTTGATACCAGTGGACTTTGAAGATTGTAATGAGGACACTATATAAATTAATTAAAGTATCAACGAGTAAACACCATTTTGATATTAGTGGACTTTGAAGATTGCAATTAGGACACCATATAAATTAATTAAAGTATCAAAACTGAGACCAATAAATGTCATTTTGATACTAGTGGATTTTGAAGATTGCAATGAGGATACCATATAAATTAATTAAAATATCAAAACTACAGGCAAAAATGAAAAATTTTCAATATTTTTATCTATGTGCAATGACTGGCACACCTGCACGATGACTGGCACACCGTGACTGGCACACAAAATTTAAAATTTTATTAGTCACCACACAAATTTTTTAAAAAAGTTGTAGTCGTTGATCAAATTAAATGAGTCATCCCACGCTTCCTATATAATCCTCTAAAAGCAACTCGTAGTCTCCTTCTACCAAATACAACAATTCCATTCATTATCATCAACTTTGCTTGTCAAGAATGCAAGTCAATAGAATCATTGCCCTTTATCCTCTTTAAATGAAAAAATAAATAAAACTTTATAGTATCAGAATTTGCTGCAATCGAACCTGACAGTGAAAGCGTACATATGTTCGATCTCTGGACAAAAGGTGAACTTCATAGAGTCGAGATTGTATGGTAGCAGGAATATGAATGATCAAGAAAAGGAAACATATGCAAGGAGTTTAGGAGTTCACACTGATGATGGGAAGGGATTTTATTTGGGGATGCCATATATGATTGGAAGAACGAAAAAACAAAATTTTCTCATTTGTTGAGGAAAAGGTTAAATCAAAATTGAAGGGATGGAAAGAGAGATTCTTATCACAAGCAAGGTTAATCTATTGGATAGCGATGGGAAGACGGAGTGTATTTTGAGTTAGGAGGGCAGTTCCCATTGATAGGAAACCTTGAGAATCCTCTTGGTGATCTTGAATGGACCTTCGTACTTCTGCACCAACCTCTTATGTGCCTTCCTTCATGACTTGAACTTCAACGCAAGAAAGAGGCGCAATAGCATCTTTGAATTTACATTCACTCATATAACTATCTACTTTAGGTCATCAACTCAAATGATGAATAAAAAAAATAAAAAATGTATATTTAACTTTCTTTTTAAGAAAAGAGAAAAGAAAGAAAAAATAAGGAAATTTTGTCTTTCACTAAATTGCACGTAGAGATATTGATAATACACATAGAACTAATGATATTTCATAACTAATTGATTGAGAGGCAACCCTTAGACCACCTAAAAAGGAATATCTATTATTTGATCTATAGCCCGACATAAGAAGTCCAACAAAAATAAATCCTTGGCAAGGCTATTCTTTTTTTCGATATGCCACTCCACGAGCACGGAGTGCCATGTACGAGCAAAGCAAAAAAGAAAGAAAGGGGAATTCTTCTATTTTTAGAGGAGAAATCCTTTGATTGTGTATTTAATATAGATTCACGTCTTTCTTGTTCCGCTAGCTAGGACCAAATTCTCACATGTCCCTTTCGTTATTACAACCTTCTTTTTTTATGTCAAAGACCAAGAGCTTTCCCTCTTGGGTGAAGCTCTTGTGAAAAAGGTTTTGCTGCTTGCTACTCGAATACAAGAGAACCTGACGAGACCTTAACAATTGTAAGTGGAGAAGCCATTTAGGCAAGGATAATCTATTGAACATGTCAGTTATATAGAACAATCTCTTACCTTTGAGTGCGATTTGAACTATTGATTTACGTAATACAATGGAACCTAACCAAACATGTCTTCCGATTATATCTTCTAAATCGTCCACCCTAGCAATCCACCTTTTCCCTCCAAAGGGTGATTTTAGTAAATAACCAAATATGATACCCGAGCTAAGAGTCAAGTTGTTACATCTCACCCTCCCAGAAGTTTCCTTCTTGGGCCACATAGCGGGGGATGGCAAAAGTCCAATAGCCAAAAGTATCACTAGCTTATGCTCTGACCCAAGTAGCATGAGGCACGTGGAATCCCATGTGAATCAGCAAGGACCACCTTGCAAGGCTAAATACTCCTGGGTAAGCGACAGCGAAGTAGTACCGCGAGGGAAGGGTGAAAAGAACCCCTAACGGGGAGTGAAATAGAACACGAAACCATAAGCTCCCAAGTAATGGGAGGAGCCCTAGGGCTCTGGCTACTCATAGGCAGTGGTTTGGTTAAGAGAACCCACCGGAGTTGTAGCGAAAGTGAATTTTTATAGGGCAATTGGCACTACTTATGGACTCGAACCTGAGTGATCTATCCATGACCAAGATAACGCTTGGGTGAAACTAAGTGGAGGTCCAAACCAACTGATTTTGAAAAATCAGTGGATGAGTTGTGGCATAGGGGTTACATCTCGTAAGAAAGTTAACAACATACCACCTCTACGAATAGCTCGAAGAGCTAAGTCTCTTCCAAGACCGGGACCTTTTATCATGACTTCTACTTGTTGCATACCTTGAGCTACTACCGTACGAATAGTATTTGTTCTTGAGGTTTGTGCAGCACATGGTGTCCTTCTTCTTGTACCCTTGAATCCACAAGTACCAGCAGAAGACCACGAAACCACTTAGACCCCGTACATCTATAATAGTGAGAATGGTATTATGGAAACTACCACTCGCCCAGTGGGAAGTAATGAGTCTAGCCTTTCCCCTGAATGAAGAAGTATTGGGTCCCCTTCCCGCATATGCACCTTTATTTAGATCCTTTCTAATTTTGAAATTACCAATAGAAAATCTTTATAAAAAAAAATCTCTCTGGCAAAACGTAATTCATCAAAGGGATAAAAAAGTAAAAAAAGAAAGAAAGAAAAATTCTTTCTTTCCAAATAAGAGAACAAAGAAACCACTCCAAAATAGAAGTTAGATAAAGAAGTGTTAGTCATAACTAGCACTAGACTTCTTCCTCTCTATTTTTTTCACTCTTTCCTCAGATAGAAGAAGAATGGATTGAACAGGACAGGACAACCGAGAAATCCTGAACCAGAGAAAGAGGAAGAAACAAAGCTAGGCCATTTCATTAGGGAGGTGTATATTATAAAGAACCAAGAATGGCTTTTCTCTATATCAAGTCGTGTATGAACTCAAAAAGAATTCAAGAATTCTCTTTCTTTATCAGCAATCGAATCACTATTCATGACTCAGGATTCTATTTTATCATCAATCCAATCCCCAGGAAATTACAAGAACATAAAGACCCCTTATTCTTATTTAGACTTGCAAAAACATTCTGTAGTCTTTGTAAGAGGGGGGTACTTGTACCTAAAATCGAACCAAGTGGGTAGATAGAGAATACCTGGCGGCACGAGACAACTCTCTCTAAGAAACTCGGCAAAATAGCCCTGTAACTTGGGAAAAATAGATGCCTTCTCACAAAAGGAGTCGTAGTGACCAGGCCCGGGCGACTGTTTTCCAAAAACACAGGTCTCTGCAAAGTTGTAAGACCATGTATGGGGACTGACTCCTGCCTAGTGCCGGAAGGTCAAGGAAGTTGGTGACATGATGACAGGGGAGCTGGTGGCTGAAGCCCTGGTGAACGGCGGCTGTCTAATTCTTCTGCATCAAGTGCTGAAATTCTATTTCTTCCTTAGTGAGTTCGGTTGACATTAGTAATGCATCGAATGATAATACCAAAGGCACATTGAAATTCGAATTTCCTAGTAGATTGTCTGCCTCTTTTGCTTCTGTCTTTCTTTTGCTCCCTCTCGAGTTGAAGAACAGTTCCCAGCTACCTCATCACTTCTACTACTAATAGCCAGAGTACAGTAGGAATGGACTGCTGCCAAGACTAGGCAAAGTAGCCCGAATGCTGCACCTTAGATGGCGAAAGTCCAGTAGCTGAAAGTCTCACTAGCTTACACTCTAATCGGAGTAGCATGGGGCACGTAGAATCCCGTCTAAATCAATGGATATACTGAAGAAGGCTTTTTGGTCCCTTTCGTCCAATGGTTAGGACATCGTCCTTTCTCTCTTGGCATTTAGACTTCTATCTAAGTAGCTTATCCTTGAAGAACCCTACGACCAAGAGCTCTTTTGACATAGCTATAAAGAAAGAATGAATGATGATAGGGCTGTAAGTTCATGCTTCTTTATGCTTTCTATGTCTAAAGAACAAGTCTAAAGAAAGAATGGCCTACGGTAAATCTTAAAGTATGACATTATCTTTTTTCTTCTTAGTGACGTAAAAAGTCTTACTTTTTCCACTATAGGAGATAAAAAAGAAATGATTGCTTTCCAAGGGCCATCGCATGAAGCTTCTACTTTCGAATTCATGGTAGCTTATTTGGCTGTAAGTTCATCTTAAAACTCTTTCTTTTAGGTTTTCTTCCAACCTAGTCTTTTTTAATGATAGAAAGATATGGTATGGAATCTCGCCATGCGTCATGAATTGGGTGCCAGGCACAATTCTAATTAGTTCTCCACACTACTTTTCAGCAGTTGAAGACTATCATGGACACTGCTTTTCTGCAGTTGAAGACTATCATGCCTTTTTAATGAAAAACTGGCTGGCTCTGGCTACCTTTTGGAGCAAACAAAATCTCCCCAAATCACATTGCCTGTACAAACAAACAAACTTTGCACAACCAGATTACGTAGGAAAAGATTCCATGCCAATAGACTCGTGACATCCATGTAGTAAGTTGTCAAATAAGCCACGTTAATAAAGCCCAAACTTACATGAACCATCAAATAAAGTCCTACAAATGAAGACTTGGGTCTATCAAGCCTATTTTCCTCGAAGCTTCGTTCCTTTCCTTTTAGGTGAGCTACTTCGTTCCTCAGCTTCATGTTCACTTATTTTTCACCAGATTTCATTTGATTTGTTGTGGATTGGATGATGGAAAATCCAGCAGGCTACGGCTTCAAAGCTTATCTTATTATTATGAAAAGGATAAAGGCTTTTTTATAGAAAGAGAGCTTGAGTAGAAGGGAGCAGCTTGAAGAGCGAAGTGAGCTGTGCTAGCCTATTACGTTTTTCAGCAGCAAGCTACAGGTCTGACGACCCCTCTAGTAGGTTGGGGCAAAAACTTCTCTATCAGTGATCCCGATTCTTCCAGCAGAGGAATGACATCGACTTAAATACTTGTCTATAGACGTCTTTTTCGACCTGTTTTCTACAGTTATTGCTCGTGCCAGTATCGAAAGTGATAATAAAAGTGAGAATGCTATCACTAAAACTGACCACACAAATAGGGGTGATCTATGCATAGTCATTCCAGGTCCACACATATTGGAAATGGTTGTTATGAAATTGATGGAACCTAAAATGGATGAAACACCAGATAGATGAAGACTAGAAATTGCTGAATCAACTGCTCCTCCTAAATGGTTGGTAATACCACTTAAGGCTTTAATTATTCCTCTTCGAAATCCAACCATTATGAATAGCACATCAAAGCCACTTCGTTTGTCTAATCTGGAGGATTAGTAGCCTTATTAGTGTTAGAGTCGTCATTTTCCGTGTTAGTAGTAAAAATAACTACATGCTTGGCTTTTCTTGAACAAATTTGATGATCAACTGGTATGTTTTCTTGATATTCTCCTTATTGTTTTTCAAAATTGATAATTAATTTGTATGACCATTGCGGGAGTTTTTGGCTGATTTCTTGTACTCTAACAGATTCTTTTTGAATTTTTTGACCATTAGGATGGACTTTGAAGATTGCAATGAGGACACTATATAAATTAATTAAAGTATCAAAACTACATGAAGAAATGGAAAATTTTCAATATTTTTAACGTTGTGCGGTGACTAGCACACAAAATTTAAAATGTTGGCAGTCACTGTACTGATGACTAACACAAATTTTTTGAAAAAAAATTGTTGTCCTTGATCAAATTAAATGGTTCATCCTACGCTGGAGTTTTCTATATAACCCTCTGCAAAAAGCAACTTGTAGTCTCCTTCTACCAAATACATCAATTCCCTTCATTATCATCAACTTTGCTTGTCAAGATGCAAGTTAATAGAATCATTGCCGTTTATCCTCTTTAAATGAAAAAAAAAATAAAACTTTATAGTATTGGAATTTGCTTCAATCGAACCGACAGTGAAAGTGTACAACTGTTCAATAATTTCTCTCTTGTACTATTGAGGAATGGTTTTAGCAATGTCATACGTGCAATTACGGTACTTGGGAGAAATTTTAGAGTTTTAATTAGTCAAGCCCAAAGATTTTAAAACATTTTAGTGTGCGGTGATACTTTAAAATTTTTTTATATGCACTTTTAGTCCCTCAAAACTAAAAATAAAAAAGAAAAATTTGTCAATCACTGCACACCTCTTGTACAGGTGATCGGCACAACTAAATATTTTATGTGTGTGTCTATATATATATAAATATATATATATTTAAAATTTTTGTGAGTGGCACTGCACAGGTAATGTGCAGTGACACTTTAAATTATATTTATTTGCACTTTAGGCTTCCATAATTGAAAAAAATGGGCCAGTTCCCTGCACAAGTAGTGTGCGGTGACACTACTCCTAGAAATCCCACCCAAATCACCCTAAATCACTGGACTTTTCTTTTTCTTTTTCTTTTTTGGCATTATTCTGAGAAACTTGCCTTTCAAAATCTGCCATTGATGAAGAGAATAAGATACCAGTTCAAATCCCAAAGAGCAGGACCTTACAATTTTGGGAAGTCAACACATATATGTTAGGGAAGGATCCTCACAAAGATCTATTGAAATTGGCCAAGCAACATGGTCCTGTTATATAAATGCATTTTGGATGTGTTTTAGTGATCATAAATGGATGGAATTTGTTTTTTTTTTTGGAATAATGGTTGTAAAAAATATTAGTTTGTATTTTACTACTTTTGTATTTTACTACTAAGTATCATTCTTGAATATGCAGCTTCATTTGCACATTGATGCGGAGCATCTTAAGTGTAAATTTTGGATCAAAGTGGAATGAAAAAGACACAAGAAAAGGCACAAAAACTAGTCGTCCCTGGGTCTTCAAGTTGGCATCCTCATTTGTGAAGCAGAAAGCGGAGCCATGGATGAAAGACGTGCAACCTTGGCCAGGGCTAACCACAGGCTACCAGCAGGCTGGTGTATTGTATAGTCAACGGTGTGGTACAAGGGACCAGTTGCGCCCGCGGCTCCCTTCACAGGAACTCGCGGCTGGTTTGTAGAATTTTCGCAAACTTCTAATTTTTATTATTAGTTTTCCTTTTCAATTGTAACTATTTAGGTTGTTTACTTAATACGAGTTTATGTTAGTTTTAGATCTATAGATATGTTATTTAGATTCCTTTAACGTAGACTTTTGATATTTACTATCTTTATTCTTAGTTTTTAATAAAACTTGAGAGTTTTCTCTTATTTCTTGAATCTTAGATTCATGTTTGGGAAATAGTTTGTGTAACAAGTTCTTCACCACCACGCATTTCGTATCACACATGATATTATTTTTTGCTACCAATAGTACACAAACTCGTGTCACTCATCTACCTAAAAATTTTGGATAATTTTAGAAATCTCCTTCTGAGGTTTTTGACAATTTCACTTAGCAATCATGAGATTTTAAAAATTATGCTGATCTCCCTTGCCCATAAAAATGGCCACGATAACCTTAACATGTTAGTAAATCAAATTTTCCAAAACCACCATATTCATTTTCCTTCTACTTCCTAAATCTAATAGATCTTTTTTCTTTTGTTTCTCCAACTCCTGTAGTAGTTTAAAATTAAATCCAAGCATTCTCTCACCCTTCTAACTATTCATTTGTATTACTCAATAATTTCAGAAGCCACAGTTTGTCTATCGCCATGAGATTCTCAAATTTGTCTTAAAACATAATTCTGCACAAGTAAACAAATTTCTATTTTGCTTTGGTGAAGTTAAAACATGAATGTTTAAAAGGGATTGAGCTTGGGGGTTGATGGCCAAAATTTGGAGGATGGGGATATTTATTATGGTAGTCAATGAAATTTTTTCAGTTTAATTGGGTTTGAAATTTTTTGTTTTGGATTGAAGATCTTAATCGTACAAATGTCAGACTTTTTAAGGTTTTAGTAAGTAGCATGAGATGAGAAAATGGGGGAGATGTCGAAGTTTTATGGTTGTTAGATGGATATAAATTAGTTTAGAGAAAGTAAGTTAAATATTAGTTACATGAGGGCATTTTAGGTACATGCAATTTTTGGGTTAAGTTTTGCGATCAAAACAATAATGTTAGAGAAGATATATAATTGTTAGTTACATGAGGGGATTTTAGGTGTATGTAATTTTTGGGTTAACTTTGTTATCAAAGCAATAATGTTAGAAAAGGTATATATAATTTTTCAAACTTCATGCTAGGTGAAATTGTTAGATATCTCGGGCCAGGTTTCTGAAATTATCTTAAACTATTTTCTAAATCCATCGATTTAACCATACCGATTGAATAGTCTATACTGGCAACTCTGACAGTGAACATGGTTCATTGTGTGCTGCATCATCATCCCATAAAGAAATATATATATTTGTAGAAACTGTTTAAAGGAAACACCAAATAGCTTACAAAGATGACTAAAAATGAGTTAATATCCAAAAAAAAAAAAAAATGTTTCTTTTCGCAATACCCTTGCTTTTAGGGATCCTGTTACAGTCTTTCTCTTTCAACGCTGGTATCATCGAATTAGGACGTTTTTTTCATCGGCCACAAGTATACGTAAGTTTGATAATTATTTAGAAGCTGGCTAATGCTGCATTTTCATCTACTCCTCTAATTTGGTCCGTCACACATCTAATTAGCCCCTACTCGCTAGAGAGATTAGCAAGGTGAAAATGATTATGAGCATTTTCCATTGGCTATGGACAACTCTAGCCTTGGCTGCAATTTGTTACTTTCTTCAAGATTTGTTGTGGATGAAAAAGAGGAACAGATTGCCTCCAGGTCCAAAGGGGCTTCCATTTATAGGCAATCTGCATCAATTAGGGAAGAATCCTCATCAAGATCTTGCCAAATTGGCCAAAAAACATGGCCCTATTATGTACATGCGATTTGGATGTGTGCCAGCAGTCATTGCCTCATCCCCTGAAGCAGCTGAGAAGTTCCTCAAGACTTATGATCAAGTTTTTGCTAGCAGGCCTTATCACGAAGGATCATGGTACGTTGGTTATGAGCAGAGGAATTTAACTTTCGGCCAGTATGGTCCTTATCGGCGAAAAATGCTTAAGCTTTTACAGTTGCTCGGCAGCCGAAAGATAAATTCATTTCAGTCCAGGAGAACAGAGGAGGTTGGAATATTGTTGAAATCACTCAAACAGGCTGCTTCTGATGGTTCTGCTTTTGATCTTAGCGCTGCAATTTCGTCCCGAGGTGCAAATATGAGTTGCGTGATGATATTTGGGAAGAAGTACCTGGACAAGGATTTTGATGATAGCGGGTTTAGAGAAGTGATTCAAGAGTCGTTGCACGTTGCAGCAATTTCTAACCTTGGTGATTTCTTTCCTTTGCTTGGTGTGCTTGACCTTCAGTGAATTACACCCCGGTTTAAGGCTCTTGCCAAGGTCTTCGATAATTTTTTCGAGAAAATCATTGATGACCACCTTCAGCCACAGGAACACAAGCAGCCCAAGGACTTTTTAGATATCGTGATATCAATTATGCAATCTGAAGAATCTGAATTCGAATTCGATCAGTCGTCATGTGAAAGCCGTTTTGTTGGGAAGCTTGATAATTCATGTACTTTTGCTAATTTTGTACCATTTATTTCTGCATCTACTTACAGGACAATAAAATTCTTCTGGGGTAAAGAAAACTTGAGGAACTACAAGTAATTCGTAGCTTTGCATGTGTTAAGACTTCAACAACTAGAAGCCTAAACCAAATAAGGTTCAGCTGTGCTAATTATTTGACCATAGCTTTAAACCTCAGACAAGAATTGGTTTCGGAGGTTCTCGGGGGTTGGTTATTAATGCTGCTTCTGCTCTTACTGATTCTTTTTGAGGGGCTTTTTCCACGAAGAAATTTTTACTGTAAGGGTTACACTAAATATTTTTGGACCATGGATTTCTATTGGTTGTCCTTCTGCGAAAAATGATAAATATATGAGAATATAAATCTCTTGATTTAAGGATGCTGTTGTTTCATTTACTTAAACTATGCAGGACATGCTCGTAGCCTCAATGGACACTTCGGTGACAGCGTTGAATGGGCGATTTCAGAACTCCTCAGGTACCCTGAGGCAATGAGGCAACTCCAGAAAGAATTGGGAGATGAAGTTGGATTAAAGAGGATCATGGAGGAATCGGACCTAGAAGGCCTTGAATATTTGGACATGGTTGTGAAAGAATCCATGAGGCTTCATCCCGTGGCACCACTGTTGCTCCCTCATGAATTTATGGAAGACTGCACAGTTGATGGCTTCCATATTCAGAAAAAAAGTCACGAACTATCGTAAATGTATATGCAATTGGCCGCGATCCAAATGTCTGGCCTGATCCTGAGAGCTTCATCCCTGAAAGATTTGAAGGGAGAAATATAGACCTCCGCAGACAAGACTTCCGACTTATACCATTTGGCTCTGGCAGATGAAGCTGCCCAGGTTCGCAACTGGGGCTCATAGTTGTTCGTTTTGTGTTAGCACGGTCGGTGCATTGCTTCAATTGGGAACTTGCTGATAACATTCAGCCAAGTGATTTGGATATGTCTGAGGCTATTGGTTTGGTAACATCAAGAGCTAAGCATTTAAGGGTGGTTCCTACCAATCGATTATACAAATGATTATGGATTGTAATATCCCAATTTTAGTACTCAAAATTTAAATAATTATGTATTATCATGTAATGTAAATGTAAGATTACTCATTTACTCTGTCGTCTGTCTCAAGTTTGTCTGAACTTTTTTAGCTTCCGCAACATAGTACAATCGAGTTTATTAACGTCTTTGAGTGCACTCGGTCTCTATAAATACCAAAAGGTTCAAAACCATTGGCAAGAAAAATGTTGCACAAAATTATGTTAAGAAATTTTCTTCTCTTTTTTAATTAATTCTTCTGAACTTCAATTATGTATGAAATTTTCTCTTTCTTTGTTTAATTACTTATTCTGAACTTCTACTTACGAACAAAGGAAATAAGGACTTCTCGATGTTCTGAACAAAGAAAAGAGAATGTCTAGTTTTTCTTTATTTCCCTTCACCATTTGCAAGTTGCAAATTGAGAGACACATTTTAGAATTCTAGATCAACGATTGGCAAGCAAAAACCTGAATTCAATGGTAAATAAATACTGTACTCATTACAATCGTCAAAGTCCACAAGTATCAAGATGACGTTTACTCCAACGTTCACAGGCATTGGAACGGTCGGATATGTTGATGAATGTAATAAGCGGCTGAAATACAGCATTACTGTTTAATCATAAATCACTGAACTGAGGCCTGTTCCTACATAATAGATTAGGAAACAAAAAAGAAAAAAATTGCAGTTTTGGTACCAAATGTAAGGGGTGTTGATAATTTTAGTCCCTAAACTTTGAACGAAAGTAAATCAAATACCAAATGTAATGTTAGGGGTGTCGTCGATAATTTTAGTTCCTAAATTTTGGACAAAAGCAAATTTAGTACCAAATATTTTAGTTCTTCAGCACATTTAGTCCCATAGATTAATTTTGTCAAAATCTTATTAGAATCCGGTCACGAGATACTCACATGCCGGAGATCAAAATTTCAAAAAGAAATTAGAAAAAGGAGAAATTTTTTTAACTACTATAGTTTGTAATTAAAGACACATTCAAATGCACTAAAATTTTTTACTTTTAGTTACTTATTTTTCATGTACAAACACAAGTGAATGACTTTAATTACAAATTATGCCATTAATTTTTTCTTTTTTTTTTAATTTGGTAATCTGTATGTGAATATTGTATGATCAAATTCCGGTAAATTTTTACAAAATCAGTTAATAGGACTAAATATGTTGAAAAATTAAAACATTTGGTACTATATTTATTTTCATCCAAACTTTAGCAACTTAAACTGCTGATAATCCAAACATGTGGTATCAAAATTATAATTTTCTCAACAAAAAAGGCACTACTGGCATTTAGTAGGCTGCAAATTTGGATGGCGACTCATTGACTGTGCACAACCTGTGTGATGGTTGCAATTTGTTGTGCAGTTCAAAATCTGTTGTCGACGAAGAGAAAATTGTACCCTTGTGGTCCAAAAGGGCATCAAGTTTTGGGAAATCGACAGCTGCAAGGGAAGAATCCTCACTAAGATCTGCTGGAATTGGCCAAGAAATTTGCCTTTATTATACAAACGCAGTTTGGATATGTTTCAGGTATCATAGTTTCTTGGTCCACGTCTCGAAGACAATTGCTAAAATATCTGCGTCCATACCACGTCTTATCGATGGATTTTTTTTTTTTTTTGGGTATGATACAGGTTATAAAGTATATCAGTTTGTATTAAACTACTACGTAATATTCAGAATATGCAGCTTCTATTGCACATGGTATAATTTTATGCTATCAATAGTCTACGGACTCATGTCACTCATCTACCTAAAAATTTTCAACATGCAATGTTTCATTGGGAGTCAATAATCCTTATGAACCCACATTTGCTACATTGAAATTGTCCAAAATACAAATGCGTTTTCACCCAAAATGCATTTCCACCCAAAATGAACTGGGAAAGAAATTTCAATATAGCATTTGGTAATTCAAGGCATAATGAAATACCTATTTTTTTTGTGATTTTGGTATAATCCTAATTTAGATGTCAGAATGAAATAAAATTTATATTAATTTGACTTAATTGCCCTAAATTCTTTGTACTGGAATGTATTATATTTTTATTTTGTTTGTTTATGGTGTGCATTATTTTTATGCCTATAGGAAACTTTAGCATTTTTTATTTTTAAATTATTGATATTCTTGTTAAAATTAAATTAATTCTGATCTTTAATTAAATTTAAAATTTAAAAATTAGTTTTTGCATATTTGCATAAAAGTTAGAAATAGCATTTTAAACATTGTTGTAACAAAAAAAAAATTCCAAGCATATATTAAAATTGATTGTGATTTAAAAAATAATAAATAATTATTAATTAATGTCATAAATGACCTAACTTTTTTTGAAATTTTAAAAGTAAAAAGATTAATGAATGCATCATGAGTTAAAAAAAATTGTAGAAAGACATATGTGTAGAGATACAACAGACTCCTATTATTTTGGCCTTTCAAAGATGAAGTTGGAAAAGACTTTCCTTAAATTGTGTTGAAAAATGGGATTCTAACAAAAAAGTTGGAATAGGTATCCCAATGGAAAAGGGTTTTCCAATGTGGCATTCGGTAAAAATGAAGTCTGAATTTGAAATTTGAAATCTGAAATTTAAATACTAAAAATATTAATTAACTGATTTGATAAAATTGTACCTATTTGATAATTAACATAATTTATGCATTGAAGTTAAATAGATCACCTTATAAATGTGTATAAAAATGCATGCGTGAAAGTGTGTGCAAGTATGTAAGAGAAGAAAAAATAAAATATGTGCATGTGTATGTAAGGGAGAGAAAATATATGTGTGTGTGTGTGTGTGTGCGTGTGATAGTAAGAAAAAAACATAGTTTACTTTTGTGTGTGTGCGCAGGCACGAGAGAAAATATGTAGATATGTGTGTGAGGAAAACTGTGACGAGAGAGAGAGAGAGAGAGAGAGAGAGAGAGAGAGAGAGAGAGAGAGAGAGAGAGAGAGAGAGAGACTATGTGTGTGTGTCAGAGAAAGAGATTGTGGATGTGAAAAAGAGTATGTGTTTATATCTGTGTGCATGGGTGAGTGCAAGTGCATGCGCATGAGAGTGAGGGAGGAAAGAGCATGCGATATGTTTTCAAAATTTAGTAAATTAAATGAAAATTTTTCACTTGAAATGCTGTAAATAAATTAAATAAGTGTTTAATGTATTAAGTGATAAAGGAATTTTTCCATTTGTATAGCATTATTTTGAGTGTTCTATGAGAATTATTTGAAAAAAATTATTTGAATTGTGAAAAAAAAATTGTTTGTTTAAAAACTTTGTAACAACTTTAGGAACTTTTTACAAAATTATTTACAAAAACAATCACGTTTATGTTCAAAATCAGTTAAGAAAAATTGGAAAAATCGCAAGTAACAAAATGATATCCATTGTCGGTGGGTTTTGTAAAACGAGCACTAGGTTTCGAACATTCATAAAATGACAAGTACATGTTAAGCTTTCAATTTTCAAACAGTATTGGGTGCTTGTCATTTTATAAGTGTCTGATACGAGTGCTCGTTCCACAATACCCATCAATAGTGGATTTCATCTTGTTACTCGTGTTTTTTTTTTTTTAATTTCTCGAAACAAATTTTGAACATAAACGTATTTGCTTTTGTGAATAATTGTGTAAAAAGCCCCTAAAGTTGTTACAAAGTTTGAAAAAAATTTTGAAATTTAAAGTGAAAACACTCGATGAAAAAATTTGAACAAAAAATTTGACCAATAGAAAGGTAAAAATTTTTTTGACTTTTTTTCAAAAAATTTTTTACCAATCCAAACACACTTTCAAAAAAATTTCTCAAAAATTTCAAATAATGCTTTCCAAACGGAGCTTGTTATCAAACATAATTAGTTCAAAAAACTCTTAATCCATTAATTTTCAATATTAATTGGGGTTATTAAACACCCCTAAAATGTTCATATCAAACATGAATAATGAATAAATTGATAAGTCCTTTTCATTCCAACCTATTCCTTGTGACATTGAACTTGGGATGACTGTGTGCGTTGCATTATCATCCCTTGAAAAAATATCTGTAGAAACCGTAAAAGGAAACGCGAAAGAGCTGTACTTAATTTACAAAAGAAAATATTTCTTTCACAATACCCTTGATTTTTAGGAACCTGTACACATCAGTCTGTGAATGCTGCAGTCATCAAATTAGGACGTTTAGTTCATTGGTCCCAGGCACACGTAAGTCAGATAAAAATTTAGGAGGATGCTAATTTAGTGCTGCATTTTCATCCACTCCCCTAATTTGAAGTCCATCACACATCTAATTAGCCATTACCAAGCTGAAAACGATGATGAGCATTTTCCATTGGCTATGGACAACTCTAGCCTTGGCTGCAATTTGTTACTTTCTTCAAGATTTGTTTTGGATGAAGAAGAGTAAAAGATTGCCTCCAGGTCCAAAAGGGCTTCCGGTTGTAGGTAATCTGCATCTGTTAGGGAAGAATCCTCACCAAGATTTGGCCAAATTGGCCAAAAAACATGGCCCTGTTATGCACATGAGATTTGGATATGTGCCAGCAGTCATTGCCTCATCACCTGAAGCAGCTGAGAAGTTCCTCAAGACTTATGATCAAATTTTTGCTAGCAGGCCTTATCATGAAGGATCTTGGTACGTTGGTTATGAGCAGAGGAACATGAGTTTCAGCCAGTATGGTCCTTATTGGCGAAACATACGCAAGCTTTGCATTTTGCAGTTGCTCAGCGGCCAAAAAATAAATTCATTTCAGCCCATGAGAACAGAGGAGGTTGAAATAATGGTGAAATCACTCAAACAGGCTGCTTCTGATGGTGTTGCTGTTGATCTTAGCGCTGCGATTTCATCCCTAGGTGCAAATATGAGTTGCCTGATGATATTTGGGAAGAAGTACATGGACAAGGATTTTGATGATAGGGGGTTTAGGGAAGTGATTCAAGAGACGTTGCACGTTGTAGCAATTCCTAACCTTGGTGATTTCTTTCCTTTGCTTGGTGTGCTTGACCTTCAGGGCATTACACGCCGGTTTAAGGCTCTTGCCAAGGTCTTCGATAATTTTTTCGAAAAAATCATTGATTACCATCTTCAACCACAGGAGCACAGGCAAACCAAGGACTTTGTAGATATCATGATGTCAATTATGCAATCTGAAGAATCTGAATTCAAATTTGATCGTCGTCACGTAAAAGCCGTTTTATTGGTAAGCTTGATAATTTGTGTACTTTTGCTAATTTTGTACTCTTTATTTCTACATCTCTTTACAGGACAATAAAATTCTTTTGGGGTAGAGAAAACTTGAAGAACTTGGAATAATTCTTAGCTGCATATGTTAAACTTCAATAATTAGAAGCCTAAACCTGAATAAATTTTACCTGTACTAACTATTTGACTGTAACTTTAAACCTCAGACAAAAATTGGCATCTGAGGTTCTCGGAGATTGGTTTTTAATGTTGTTTTTACTCTTACTGATTGTTCTTTTGGGGCTTTATTCGTGAAGAAATTTTTACTATAAGGGTTGCACTAAATATTTTTGGACCATGGATTTCTTTTTGTTTTTCTTCCGCGGCAAATGATAAATATATGAGAATATAAATCTCTTGATTTAAGCATGCTGTTGTTTCATTTATTTAAACTATGCAGGACATGCTCATAGCCTCAATGGACACTTCGGTGACAGCAGTTGAATGGGCGATTTCAGAACTCCTCAGGCACCCTCAGGCAATGAGGAAACTCCAGAAAGAATTGGAAGATAAAGTCGGATTAGAGAGGATCATGGAGGAATCGGACCTAGAAGGCCTTGAATATTTGGACATGGTTGTGAAAGAATCCATGAGGCTTCATCCCGTGGCACCACTGTTGCTCCCTCATGAATCCATGGAAGACTGCACAGTTGATGGCTTCCACATTCAGAAAAAATCACGAACTATCATAAACGTATATGCAATTGGGCGCGATCCAAATGTCTGGCCTGATCCTGAGAGTTTTATCCCTGAAAGATTTGAAGGGAGCAATATAGACCTTCGTGGACAAGACTTCCGACTGTTACCATTTGGCTCTGGCAGAAGAAGCTGCCCAGGTTTGCAACTGGGGCTCACTGTTGTTCGTTTTGTGTTAGCACAGTTGGTGCATTGCTTCAATTGGGAACTTGCAGATAACATTCAGCCAAGTGATTTGGATATGTCTGAGGCTTTTGGTTTGGTAACATCAAGAGCTAAGCATTTAAGGGTGGTTCCTACTTATCGATTATACAAATGATTAAGGATTGTAATATCCCAACTTTAGTGCTCAAAATTTAAATAATTATGCATTACCATTTACGGATATAATTATATGATGTATTTATACTTATATAATAGTGAAAAGTTATATAATTTAGTAATGTAAGAGAAAGTATTATAGTATGCAATTTTTTAAAAAGTAATAGTGATTCAGCTGGAAAGTCAAAATTCACGAAATTCCTCGACAGGTGATTTGTTCTATGATCCAAGTTCTCCCTATCTTTTAACTTCTGCCTATCACACTAATTCTTCGATTTCCATTATTTCAATTGGCAGTTTGACAGCTGCACAATTTGAACAGCTCTTGTGTTTGTTAAACTGTGACACGGTCTCTGGATTAGTTAATTTTTGCTGATAATGTAACTCATCCCTTGACTCCAAATTCCTCCTCCTGCTGCACTTGATTACTAGACATAGGTGCTGCCCATCATTTTATTGGCGATAAAACATTCTTGTTTGATCAGAGAAATTCGAAAAATTCACTATTATATATCTACCCGATGGCACCATGAAACAACTCCAAGACAAGGTTGACGTCATTTGAACTCTTATTACTTTGCACAATGTTTTGCATGCTCTAGGTTTTCGTTGTAATCTGGTTTCCATTAGTTGAGTCATCAACGAACACAATTGTGTTGCCATATTTTTTTTCCTAATTTTTGAGTTGTCCATGACCTATGTTCGAGAAAACTGGAGTGGAGAATAGAACGAGATGATCTATACTACTTTATCACAGATTATGCTAAGTCTTGTGATATCAAAGCCAATGCGGTTTTAGGATCCAGTGTTCTATGTCATCAAAGGTTAGGACACCTTTCGCATGATCGAATGGCATTAATACCTAGTTTTTCCCATATTTGTTTTGGTAAAATCTATCAAGAGTGTAATGTGTGTCCTTTGACGAAGACATCTAGGCAAGTTTTTCACTCAAGTATTAATGAATCTGTCACTCCTTTTTATTTGGTTCATATTGATGTATGAGGGCATTATCAATCACCTTCAAGCTCTCGTGTTCATTTTTTTTTTTAAACTCATGTGGATGGTGGTATTAGAATAGTTTAGATAGTCTGTTTAGAACACAAAAATGACGCCTGTTGTGTTTATCAAAATTCTTATTTTTAATTCAAACTCAATTTGGATTTCAAGTTAAACAAGAAAAAAATGATAATGCACTAGAGTAATGAAATTATTTTTTGAAAATAAACAAATTATTAGTCAAACTTCTTACGCCGATACACCTTAACAAAATAGGGTTGTCCAAAGAAAACATAGGAATATTCTTAATATGGCTTGTGTTTTTAGATCTCGGAGAACTTGCACATTAAATTCTAGGGGAATATGTTTTAACTGCTACTTATATCCTCAATCCATTTCCCACCTCAACACTTTTGAATTTAAAAACCTTTTGAAGCACTTTTTGGATATGATGCTGCATTTAAAGAAGAAACCTCCTCAAGCCCCTTTCCCGTCACTTTATTATCATCGGCATTTATTGGGAATCCACAGTTTTTTTTCTTCTCCAATCTCCATTTCCAGTGACTTGTCAAACCTTTCCATCCTTTCCGGTAACCGAATAGTACCATCTGATGAAGTATGCTAGAGCAGACGTATTCAGTACCCAACCATAAATTGAAAGACATTTTCCGGTAGCTTTCGGACTTTGAGTTGGTCTATTTCCACGATTTCTTCATCGCCCCCATTTCAATCCTTTCTGTGACGAATTTCTCGTTAATAGCTCCGTTCGCATTCAATTGAACCACACCCTCATGAATATCATTGCCGTTGAATCCAGTTTTATTTAGTAAGAAATTCTCTAATTGCTGTATATTTCATTCTCCATATATAATAGAACGATATGGGAAAATATGCTTTGTTTTGTTGAAAAAGATTGAAATAAGATTATTTTGATAACACCACTTGTTCTAGCAGTATTCTAGAAAGAAACAACCTCCAGCATCTTCTAGAGAGCAATGACAACAGTCGCCAGTTTTGATTTTAGTCCCTGGATAAAATAAGTTTTGATTTGGTCTCTTAATCTTTTTGACCTGTTGATGATGCTGGGGCGCTCACAGATTTTGTCCAAGGAATTTGTTTCCTCAGCTTCATTCCGTTTACTAGGAAAATAACATTGTCAAAGACTGTAACTAGATTAATTAGTTACAGACACATCTTGACCGTATAAGAATCATTGTCAATTCCAAATTCTTATCCTTATCTTACCCGTAACCTATATTATTGGTTTATTATTACGTAAGTATAATTTAGTTTTTTTTTTTTATGTTGCATCCTAGGGAAAAAAAAAATTGCTAACATTTTCATTACTAGATTTTATATTTACTTTTGGATTGGAGTTTAGGAGTTAGGATTTAGGGTTCAAGATTCAGGGTGTAGGGTTTATGATTTTAGAATTTAGGATTTTAATTAAATTAAGAAAATAATAGTAACTATGGTTTTTATTTGTTAAAGAAAATTATGATTAACTTTTTATATCTTAATAACTATTTTAGATTTTTATTTTTAGTAAGTTAGGATGATGTGAGACTCTTTAAAAATTAAGTTAGATTAGTATTAATTTAAAAGAATATTTTTTATTAAGTTGAGATAATATAGAACTCTTTTAAAATTATGTTAAGTTAATATTAACCAGTGATAACAGGTTACGTTAAATGTCTGTAATATTAAATATCACAGCGTCTTTGATGTTACTATTGTTCCCGTTTCCTGTGGCCAACTCGTTTTAATTAATTTATTTTAGCGCCTAGCTATAAGAAAAAGACGGAAAAAGACAAATGAAAACGGTTATCGTGAGTCATTTTTTTGAAAGGTCGGTACAATCTGCCCAACTTTTACTGTGTAAAATAATTGAAAAATTGTGGCTTCGTTTGGATGGCATTATTTGACAATAATTTAGAAAAATTATTTAGATTGTTTTTTATTAACTTTTTTAGAAAGGTGAAAAAGTGTTTAGATGTGAAATTTTTTTTGAAGTAACATAATGGTGGTTTGAAAAATGAATAATTAGTGTGTGAAAGTGTTTAAATGGTTCAAAAATTTTGGACTAACTTGCACTCATTTTTCACTGATTGAATACTTAGCAATTCATCCAACCATTTTTATCTCTGAAGCGGACGTTTGAGCGGATGTCTGCTTTGTCGCCGCTTAAAAAAAATAGACGTTTGCTTAAAGAAGTAAATGTTCGCTTCCTCGTCTGCTTCATCATCCATTTTGTTGTCCACTTTATCGTCCATTTCGTTGTCCCATCTCAAAACCCATCGATAATAAATCTCATTTTGTTACTCGCGATTTTTTCAGTTTTTCTAAATAAATTTTGAACACAAATGTGCTTGCTTTTGTCAATAATTGTTTAAAAAGTCTCTAAAATTCGTTTGAAATTTAGAATGAAAACTTGGTTGGAAAATTTTGATAAAAAGTTTGACCAAAAATTTTTTTAACTTTTTGACCAAAAATTTTTCAATTTACCAAACACAAT
The DNA here is from genome assembly GCA_024721245.1 of Mitragyna speciosa. NCBI lineage: Eukaryota > Viridiplantae > Streptophyta > Magnoliopsida > Gentianales > Rubiaceae > Mitragyna > Mitragyna speciosa. Next base: position 2,702,647 of record CM045562.1, read on the forward strand.
TGCAAAAAAATTTTTCCAAAAATCTCCAAAAAAAATGGCATCGAAACGAAGTTGTTGTTATCTATGGTGCCAAATACCTTTTTTTTTTTTGGTAAAAATGTGATAAATTTATACAAAAATTTGCAATTTCCTTATAGAAATTTATTATTTTTTGGTCGTGTCTCTTCCGCGCCACAATATAGTCCTATACTTCAATGGACTAAACATATACATACATTTCCATGTTGAAATTGTACGCTTTTAGAAAAGGAAAAAATAAAGATTATATTTACACAGTCAAAATGTACATTCCTGAGATGATTGTTGCTGAGGCATCTTCACAGATACATTACTTAATGGCATTTTTTAAAGTCATGAGATTTCACCGTATAAACTAAAAACTTTTTTAGAATATTTTTATGAAAACATTACTTTAACTATTTTAAGGATTTCTTTTTAGTAAACATGTATGTCAAATAAAAATATAGTCAAAAAACATGTTTAATTTTAAAAAAATGTTCTTAAAAACAAGTTCAAACAAATGTAGCGCTAGAAATCCAAATTTATCGAACAATTTCCCGATACTGCATTAGTCATACCAAAATTTTTTACCAAACAAATGGCTCAAGAATCAAGTCAATCAAGTGCGTGACCCATCACTGGTTAAAAAAAATGCAGCAAAACAATTAAAAAGAAACGTGGTAAAAATATGGATTTACGGAGAAAGTTGACTGACTATTGTTTATATCCAAAAGTAAAGTAAAAATATTGAAAAGTTTCAGTCTCTTCCCATAGTTTTGATATTTTAATTAATTTATATAATGTCCTCATTGCAATCTTCAAAGTCAAAGTCCTTACAATCTTCAAAGTCCTCCACTTTAAAGATTGCAATGAGGACATTATATAAATTAATTAAAATATCAAAACTACGGGAAGAAACGGAAATTTTTCAATACTTTTACCGTTGTGCGCTGACTGGCACATAAAATTTAAATGTTGCCAGTCACTGTACCTGACACAAATTTTTAAAAAAAAAGTTGTGGTCGTTGATCAAATTAATGGCTCATCCTAGGCTGGAGTTTCCTATATAATCCTCTGCAAAAAGCAACTCGTAGTCCCCTTTTATCAAATACATCAACACCCTTCATTATCATCAACTTTGCTTGTCAAGAATGCAAGTTAATAGAATCATTGCCCTTTATCCTCTTTAAATGAAAAAAAATAAAACTTTATAGTATTGGAATTTGCTTCAATCGAACCGACAGTGGAAGTGTACATCTATTCAATAATTTCTCTTTTGTACTATTAAGGAATGGTTTAGAAATGTCATACGTGCAATTACGGTACTTGGGAGAAATTTCAAAGTTTTAATTAGTCAAGCCCAAAGATTTTATAACATTTTAGTGTGTGGTGACACTCTAAATTTTTTTATTTACACTTTTAATCCCTCAAAACTAAATGTAAAAAAGAAAAATTTGCCAGTCATCGCACACCTCTTGTGTAGTGATTGGCACAACTAAATGTTAAAAAAACACAGTTTTTTTTTTTAAATTTTTTGTGATTGATACCGCACAGAAAGTGTGCAGTGACACTTTAAATTATATTTATTTGCACTTTAGACTTACGAAACTGAAAAGAAAAAATAAAAATTGGTCAGTCACAGCACAAGTATGTGCGGGACACTAATCCTAGAAATCCCACTCAAATCACCTTAAATCACGGACTTTTCTCTTCTTTTTTTTTTTTTTTTGGCATTATTTTGAGAAACTTGCCTTTCAAAATCTGCCATTGATGAAGAGAATAAGATACCCTTCGGATCCCAAAAAGCAGGACCTTACAATTTTGGGAAGTCAACACATATATGTTAGGGAAGGATCCTCACAAAGATCTATTGAAATTGGCCAAGCAACATGGTCCTATCATATAAATGCATTTTGGATATATTTTAGTGATCATAAACGGATGGAATTTTTTTTTTTAATAATGGTTGTAAATAATATTAGCTTGTATTTTACTACTAAGTATCATTCTTGAATATGCAGCTTCATTTGCACATTGATGTGAAGCATGCCCAAATTTTGGATCAAAGTGGAATGTACAAGATAGAAGAAAAGGCACAAAAACTAACCGTACCGGGGTCTTCAAGGTGGCATCCTCGTCTGTGAAGTAGAAGGCAGTGCCGTGGATGAAAGACGTGCAACCTTGGCCAGGGCTAGCGACGGTTACCCACGGCTGGTGTATTGTACACTCAGCGGCGTGGTAAAAGAGACCAGCCGCGCCCACAACTCTCTTCGCAGGAGCCCGCAGCTGGTTTGTAGAATTTTAGCAAACTTCTAATCTTTATTGTTAGTTTCCCTTTTCAATTGTAACTATTTAGATAGTTTACCTAATACGAGTTTAGGTTAGTTTTAGATCCATAGGTATGTTATTTAGATGCCTTTTATGTAGACTTTTGATATTTATTATCCTTGTCCTTAGTTTTTAATAAAACTTGAGAGGTTTTTCTCTCATTTCTTGAATCTTGGATTCATGTTCAGGAATTAGTTTGCGTAACGAGGTCTTCACCACCACACGTACCGTATCACACATGATATTATTTTTTGCTACCAATAGTATACAGACTCGTGTCACTCATCTACCTAAAAATCCCCTCTAAGGTTTTGGGCAATTTCACTTAGCAATCATGAGATTTTAAAAATTACGCTGACCTCCCTTGCCCATAAAAATGACCACGATAGTAAATCAAATTTTCCAAAACCACCATATTCATTTTCCTTCTGCTTCCTAAATCCAATGGATATTTTTTCTTGTGTTTCTCCAACTCCTGTAGTCATTTAAAATTAAATCCAATCATTCTCTCGCCCTCCTAACTATTCATTTTCGTTATTCAATAACTTCTTAGCCATAGTCTGTCTGTCACTGTGGAATTCTCAAATTTGTCTTAAAACATAATTCTGCACAAGTAAACAAATTTCTATTTTTCTTTTGTGAAGTTAAAACACAAATGTTTAAAAGGGATTGGGGTTGGGGGTTGTTGGCTAGAATTTGGAGGATGAGGATATTTATTATGGTAGTAAGTGAAATTTTTTTAGTTTAATCGAAGATCTTAATCGTACAAAATGTTAGACTTTTTAAGGTTTTAGTAAGTAGTATGAGATGAGAAGGTGGTGGAGATGGAGAAGTTTTATGGTTGTCAGAAGGATATAAATTATTTTAGAGAAAGTAAGTTAAATATTAGTTACATGAGGGCATTTTAGATACATGCAATTTTTGGGTTAAGTTTTGCTATCAAAACAATAATGTTAGAGAAGGTACCCATGTTTGATATGCGGGAATGGGGTGGAATGGAAAGACTTTTTTAACTTGTCCATTCCATTCTTATGTTTGGTATGGGCATTATAAGTTAGAAAGGCCTTTCCTAGTTGGAATGCCATTCTAGTTTTTTCCTGGAATCTCATCCCTTAACAAAATCTAGAGAAAAGCCTTTCCAACTTCATCTTGGAAGGACCTTAAAAATAGGAGTCAATTTTATCCTCACACTTTTTTCTGCTAATTTTTTTAACCTAGCATACATTTACTAATTTTTGTTTTTAAAATTTAAAAAAATATTAGGTTTTTAATAACTTCAATTAATAACTTTTTATGATTTTTAAATCATAATCAGTCTAATATGTGCTTAGAATTTTTTCTTTTTGCTATAAAAATATTATTTTTTAATTTTATGCAAACGTGTAAAAACTAAACTTTTTATAAATTAAATTAGATTGTGAATATAGTTTCATTATTAATATTTTCATATTTTTAATTATAATGCTAATAATTATAAAAACTTTAAAATTAATGAAAGTGTATAATTAATTTAATTTTAGCAAGAATACTAAGAATTTTAAATTTAAAAATATTAAAGTCTTTTGTAGGCATATGTTACAAACAGACAATAAAAATATGACGTATTCTGGTGCAAAGAATTAAGGGCATTTAAGTCAAATTAATATATATTTGATTCCATTCTGACACCTAAATATGATTATAACAAACACTGGAAAATAATGGACATTCCATTCTGACTTGGGTTACCAAACAATGGACTGAAAAATTTTTTCCAGTCCATTCTGGGAGGAAAAGCATTCTGGGTGAAAAGCTCTTTCCATTCTGGATCATTCCAGTGTACCAAACATAAGGTACCTATTTTGTGGAATTTCTGGGTTGTCAAAATGTTAGTTACATGAGGACATTTTAGGTGTATGTGATTTTTGGGTTAATTTTGTTATCAAAGCAATAATGTTAAAAAAGGTATATGTAATTTTTCAAACTTTGTGGTAGGTGAAATTTTATCTTAAATTATTTTCTAAATGCAGCAATTTAACCATACCGACTTAATATTCTATACTGGCAACTCTGACAGTGAACATGGGTTCATTGTGTGTTGCATCATCATCCGTAAAATATATCTATATATATATATATATATATATATATATATATGTATGTATATGTATATATTTGTAGAAACTGTTTAAAGGAAACACCAAATAGCTGTAAGAAGATGACTTAAAAATAAGTTAATATCCAAAAGAAAATATTTCTTTTTGCAACAACCTTGATTTTAGGGATCCTGGGCACACATTACAGTCTTTCAACGCTGCCATCATCAAATTAGGATGTTTTCCATTGGTCACAAGCATCCGTAAGTCTGATAACTGTTTAGAAGCTGGCTGATATAATGCTGCAGTTTCATCCACTCCTCTAATTTGAAGTCCGTCACACATCTAATTAGCCCCTACTCGCTAGAGAGATTAACAAGGTGAAAATCGTGATGAGCATTTTCCATTGGCTATGGACAACTCTAGCCTTGGCTGCAATTTGTTACTTTCTTCAAGATTTGCTTTGGATGAAGAAGAGGAAAAGATTGCCTCCAGGTCCAAAAGGGCTTCCAATTATAGGCAATCTGCATCAATTAGGGAAGAATCCTCACCAAGATCTGGCCAAATTGGCCAAAAAACATGGCCCTATTATGTACATGCGATTTGGATGTGTGCCAACAGTCATTGCCTCATCCCCTGAAGCAGCTGAGAAGTTCCTCAAGACTCATGATCAAGTTTTTGCTAGCAGGCCCTATCACGAAGGATCTTGGTACATCTGTTATGAGCAGAGGAATTTGACTTTCGGCCAGTATGGTCCTTATTGGCGAAACATGCGTAAGCTTTGCATTTTACAGTTGCTCAGCAGCCAAAAGATAAATTCATTTCAGTCCGTGAGAACAGAGGAGGTTGGAATATTGTTGAAATCGCTCAAACAGGCTGCTTCTGATGGGTCTGCTTTTGATCTTAGCGCTGCAATTTCTTCCCTAGGTGCAAATATGAGTTGCCTGATGATATTTGGGAAGAAGTACATGGACAAGGATTTTGATGATAGGGGGTTTAGAGAAGTGATTCAAGAGACGTTGCACGTTTCAGCAATTCCTAACCTTGGTGATTTCTTTCCTTTGCTTGGTGTGCTTGACCTTCAAGGAATTACACGCCGGTTTAAGGCTCTTGCCAAGGTCTTCGATAATTTTTTCGAAAAAACCATTGATGACCATCTTCAACCACAGGAACACAAGCAAACCAAGGACTTTTTAGATATCATGATATCAATTATGCAATCTGGAGAATCTGAATTCGAATTCGATCGTCGTCATGTGAAAGCCGTTTTGTTGGTAAGCTTGATAATTCATCTACTTTTGCTAATTTTGTTCTATTTATTTCTGCATCTATTTACAGTACAATAAAATTCTTTTGAGGTAAATAAAACTTGAAGAAGGATAAATAATTATTTGCTCTGCGTATGTTAGACTTCAATAATTAGAAGCCTAAACGTAAATAAGCTTCAGCTGTACAAATTATTTGACGATAACTTTAAGCCTCAGACAAGAATTGGTTTCTGAGGTTCTCGGGGATTGGTTATTAATGTTGCTTCTGCTCTTACTGATTTTTTTTTTGGTGGCTTTTTCCATGAAGGAACTTTTACTATAGGGGTTGTATTAAATTTTTTTGGACTAAGGATTTCAATGAGTTTTCCTCTGTGACAGATGGTACATATTTGAAACTATACCTCGCTTGATTTAAGCATGCTACTCTTTCATTTACTTAAACTATGCAGGACATACTCATTGCCTCAATGGACACTTCGGTGACAGCAGTTGAATGGGCGATTTCTGAACTCCTCAGGCATCCTGAGGCAATGAGGAAACTCCAGAAAGAATTGGAAGATAAAGTCGGGTTAGAGAGGATCGTTGAGGAATCAGACCTAGAAGGCCTTGAATATTTGGACATGGTTGTGAAAGAATCCATGAGGCTTCATCCCGTGGGACCACTGATGCTCCCTCATGAATCCATGGAAGACTGCATAGTTGATGGCTTCCATATTAAGAAAAAAACACGAATTATCGTAAATGTATATGCAATTGGCCGAGATCCAAATGTCTGGCCTGATCCTGAGAGCTTCATCCCTGAAAGGTTTAAAGGGAGCAATATAGACCTCCGCGGACAAGACTTCCGACTTATACCATTTGGCTCTGGGAGAAGAAGCTGCCCAGGTTTGCAATTGGGGCTGACAGTTGTTCGTTTTGTGTTAGCACAGCTGGTGCATTGCTTCAACTGGGAACTTGCAGATTTCATTCAGCCAAGCGATTTGGATATGTCTGAGGTTTTCGGTTTAGTAACATCAAGAGCTAAGCATTTAAGGGTCGTTCCTACTTATCGATTATACAAATGATTAGAGATGGTAAGATCCCAATTTTAATACTCACAATTTCAATAAATGTGCTACAATATAATTAAATGGATATTACTCCTTTCTCTCTTGTCTATCTCAAATTTGTCTGAATTTATTTACCAATTTTCTGCAACTTAATGGAGCCGAGTTGATTAAATGTCTCAAGTGCACTCTTCTGTCTTGATAAATGCTAAAACCATTTGCAAGAAACCTTTTTCTCTTTGTTTAATTCATTCTTCTGAACTTCTGAACAAAGGAAATAAAGCCCTTTACAGGTTCCAACTTCTAAAAAAAGAAAACAGAATATCTAGTTTTTCTTTATTTCCCTTCCATATTTGCAAGTTGCAAAATCGAGAGTCACAGTTAAGACTTCTAGATCAACGAGTGGCGAGCTAAAACATGTAGTCAATGATGAATTAAAATAATATGCATTCCTCTCTTTTCCAATTGGATGACAGATATTAATGGGTCAGGTATGCAAGGGAGCACATGTGAGGTATTTGTTGTTCTTGTCAATCTCTGATTTGAAAACCTAACCCTTGATATATTATATTACAGACGAGGGAAAAAGAATCATTCTTGCCTTCTTTGTATTGGAGATCGAAACTTTCAAACAAAAAATAGTCACTTGCTGGAACGTTATACCAACCACATTTGAAAGTTGGAATAGATTTATTGATGAGTTTTTTACCCTTCCGTCCATTGGACACATTATCAAGAGTAATGATATGTATCACTATATTTTTGTCACCAAGTATGACTTTCTGCATGCGTGGTTGATATGAACAAATATTTTTTTTAAAATTTTAATTTCAACTTCTGTTCACAAGCTTACCTAAAATACATACTAGCTAGAAAGCCTCAATTTTCTGTTTGACATTTGCAAATTCCTGAATTAATTCTTTGTTACTAACTTTCCTTAGGAACTATGATTAATATTTTTTAACTTATGGAAACACTAAAGAATGAAAATTCAATTTTAAAGGGAAATAATTGACCGTATAATGTAGGATAATATTTAACTTGGCTACATTATGAACATAGTCACCACCTATTTTTCAAGTTGTACATACAGTGAAATTTTTTTTTTGGGGTTTTGTGGGGGGGGGGGGGGGGGGAGGAAATAAAAATATTTACCAAATTGTTACACTCGCTTCTAATGATTTTCTTTTAAAACGGACATTTGCCTAAAATAAAGCATTCAACATTTGAAATTCGAATATTGAATCTAGAAGACAATACAAAATTATTGAAACTTGAGATTGTCTATAAATTGAATTGGGTCAGACTAGAAGAAACGAGGTTTGACATGCCATGGCTTCCATAATTGGAGTAGAAATCTTTCTTTACAAATTATGTCCATATCGAGGTTTGACATGCCATGGCTTCCATAATTGGAGTAGAAATCTTTCTTTACAAATAATGTCCATATACGCATAAAGAAACTCAAATGGGCTCCAAATCTTAAAAATTTCAAACTTTATAGAATTAAAAAAAATGCATATTACGTAGGACATAGCTTTTCCTACTTGCGCATCCAGGTATGAATTGACAAATAGATGATAAAATAATCCGATGATGCATATCATTTCTCCATGATGAAACATGAAACTATTAAATCTCTAAAATTACCTACTTCCTAAGAAGAAACTTATCATTCCTCGAAAAAAGTATGAGTAAAAGTCATCAATGGTGCCCAAACTTGTCACTGAGTATCATATTAGGATCAACTTTCAATTGTGCCAATTAAGTATCCAAACTATATAATTTGTGTCAAATTGTTATCTCATTTGATTTTCCAGTGGAAATTCATGGCGGAAGAGGACACGTGCCTAGCACCATGGTTCGCCATATCACCCGAGTCCGCAACGTATCACTTGAGTCGTAACTGGAATGGAGCCTACTTATTACAATAACGTTACCTGCATCATCTTTTGAACTATATCGGATATATATCACCGACAAATCGACGATATCCATCGATATGAGTGGTATGACACCGTATCAGTGAATATCGACCGAGATCTCAACGATGTATACCGATATGCACCGTTATGGACCCAAAAACTTAGAAACGTAAACACAACCCTCCCTACTAAAAGGAAAACAAAAAGTTGAAGACTAATAATCATATACTAGAATGATCCACCAAAAATATTGTAAATTGTGGCAATTATTAAACACATGTCATACACATAAAGGCAAGGAGCATATGCCTTTTGGGTACAATGACGAGTCAATTGTACGTTCATATCCATCGGATCTTGCGTTAGTCGGGGAGGTCGCAATTGGTGTAGTTTTATTCTTTCTTGTGGATTTGGGTGTTCATAATTTTGGGTGTGCTCATTTAACTGTTACTATCATTTAGCACTAGATTTTATTAAATGCTGAAAACATAACCTAGCACTAGATCTTATTAAGTGCTGAAAACATAACCTAACTCTCTGTAGTCACACGTATTCCTGGGTGTTGTGCAATAAAGAATAGTACTACATAGATCAACATTTGCAAATAACAGTATACAAACTTTATAACTTGTGAGAATAGCTTCCCCAGTTGTAGGTTTAATCTTTTACCATGTCAGTTGGGATCAATCACTTGGGCATTGCAGTTGATCAATTTATGATGGAAATTATTATTAAGAATATGGTAACGACACTTATGGTAACAACACTTGCTTCTTTGTTTATTATATTTTGTAATATTATTTGATATGTATCTCTTTCTTTTCTTGTATTCAAGTAAACATTACTAATTCCTTTGTATAATTTTTATTGTATTATATAAGATATAATGGTTTTATTCTTATATTTAAGTGATGTCATTCAAAATTGATGCTAAAATCATTTATTACTAATGTTACAGGTCTACGGTTAAGCAACATTACTTTATTTAAATAATTAGTGACTATATATGACAATGTAAGTATTTAACAAATTTAATTTGATAATTGTGTTAGTTATTGTATTTTTAATTTTTAGTAATTTTTTAGATTTTTTAAAAATTTTTATATACTATAATGCGTATCACCCGATATTCAGCCGATACACCACGACGGATGTGGAACAATAGTGACCGCGACGCGACCGCAATCTGCGATAGCGAACCATGCCTGGCACACCTATAGGACCAAGGGTATTTTAGGAAGAAAAGATCAAACGAGTAAAAGTGGAGAAAATTCCACTCTTCTCTTTCTAACATCAAAGTCCTCAATTTTGCCAAATAATCTTTCTCTCTCTTGCTCTCTCTCTTCCAAATCTGAAATCCCTAAACCTTGAATTCACATTTTGAACGGTGAAATCATTAGATGAAGATGATTCTACGTGAAGCAAATGATGAAGAATCACTGTATTTGGAGCATGAAGCCCCAAATTATGTTAAGAATCTATTATCGAAATTAGGGATAGGGTTTCAAAAAAAAAAATTGTTATTGGGACAATTGTGATCACGTGCAAGTTGAAATTCTCCATCCACAAGTGAATGATTTAATGGCAAAAAAAAAAAATTTACCATTTTTTATACTATTAGTAGTCCTAGTTTGTCTCATTTGACAGGGTCTGTGTATTTGAAAATGACTTTTTGTGGTATATTTTGTGTAATATATTTTTGTTCTTTGTATTATATTCCATGTTTTTGCGCCTGGCTCACCTGTAATATTCTTTGTAGTACAACACATAATACACTATTTGTCTCAATTTTCTTTATATGTGCATTTGAAAATGACTTTTTATGGTATATTCTTTGTAATATATGTTTGTTCTTTGTAGTATATTATGTGCTTTTGTGCCTAACACGCCTGTAATATATCATGTGTTTTTGTGCTTTTGCATTAAACATGTAATGTTGAATACTATTTAAATATTTACAGAAGTTGGGTCAGAACTGTTCACAATTAAAGTGAATCATGGGGATGAAATTTTGCATAAAGCTAACATGGTATTTGTCAGGGAGAAAGGGACTACTTTGATTATTGTGATCATGATATGATGTCTGTGCCTGAAATAGAAGCTTGGGTATCCAAAGAAAGACATGCTATATTACTATTTACAACATGGAAAAGGTTTAAGAACTACAATTAGGGTATTGCTTGAAGATGATGATGTGATAAACATATCAAAGTCACTAACAGAACATAGGTTAGCTGAAATCTATCTTAAGGGATCAATTTTAGCCATGGAAGGAGGGCAAATTAAGGATTATGATCAAATTCAAATGGAGATAGGGTGTAAAGTTAAGGATGAGTTAGTTGATTGTGATAGTCACTGTGACAGTTTTGAGGATTATGAGTATGAGATTTCATCAAATAAAGATGACAGGATCAAATTGAAATGGAGATAGGGTGTAAAGTTAATGATGAGTTAGTTGATTGTGATAGTGACTGCAACAGTTTTGAGGATTATGAGTATGAGATTTCATCAAATAAAGATGATAGGTTGTATGAGGCCTTTGTAGATCATGAAGTTGAATGGGCTAGTGGAAAAACAAACATGAAGCATAAAAATGTGAGTGACCATGAAGCTGGGAAAGAAGAAGTGAGGAAGTAGGTAGAGTTGATGAGACTGAAAATATAAATGGCAATGAAACAAAATATGAAATAGTATCTATTGACTTTGATAGTGTTGATTCATCTAATGAAGATAACACTAAAAAAACAAAGCTCAATTTTGTAAGATTTAATGAAGAAATTGATATAGAAGATCCACAGTTGAGGGTGGGAATGTTATTTGATTCGGTTGAGGTTTTTAGAAAGGAAATTAGGGCTCATGCAATGAAGCATAGAAGGGAGGTTAGATTTGGTCTAAATAACTAAAGAAAGGTCAGAGTTAAATGCAAACAAAACTGTGAATGGGAATATTATGTATCAAAATATAAGGGGCAACAAGATTTTCAGGTTAAAAAGTTCATATGGAGGCACACTTGTGGTACAGTATGGAAAAACTAAAAATTAATTCAAATATTATTGCTGAAAAGTACATGAAGGATTTTAGATTTGATCGTAGAGTGCTAGTTTCAACACTTATGTTCAGAGTTCAAAATGAGATAAAAATTATTATTAGTAGAAGTCAGGGTTATAGGAGTAAGAGAAAGGCAATTCAGAAAGTTCAAGGCAAAATTATTGATCACTATGCAAAATTTGAATATTATTGTATAGAGTTAAGGAGATCTAATCCAAGTTCTACAATCATTTTGATAACAAATGAAGAGGAAGATATAGATGGAATGCCAAGATTTAAAAAACTATGTGTCTTTAGATGCTTGTAAGAGAGATTTCATTAAAAATTGTAAGCCTTTTGTAGGAATTGATGGCTGTCATATCAAAGGGCCCGAAGGAGGTCAAATATTGGTGGCTGTTGGAGTTGATGCTAACAATTCAATGTTCCTAATTGCCTATGTTGTTGTTGAAGTTGAATCAAGGTCTTCTCGGACATATTTCTTGACATTTTTTATGGAAGATCTTAGCATTAGCACATGTACACCTGGTTGGACTTTCATAACTGATAGACAAAAGGTAAAATGTCGTACAAATGTGTCTTTCCTTACATACACAAATATGTCTTTCCTTACTTTGTATATAATAAAATTATTAACACATCTTTTAACTGTATATTGTTATCAATTTTAGGGACTAATTCTAGCCATTGCAGAGCTAATGCCTTTGGTTGAATACAGATTTTGTGTAAGACACTTATGCAATAATTTTAAAAATGAGTACCCTGGCATTTTGTTGAAAAGAAACATGTCAAAGTTCGCTAAAGCTTCATATGTGAAGAAATTTCAAAGGCTAATGGGACAACTTCACGAAGAACATGAGGATCCATATAATTGGTTGCAAAAAGAACCTCCAAACTTCTGGTCCAAGTCATACTTTGATCCTAAGTCAAAGTGTGGCATTCTGTTAAATAATTATTGTGAGATTTTCAACTCAGCCATTCTAAAAAACAAGAGACCAACCAATTCTTGTCATGTTAGAGTGGATAAGGACATATTTGATTGTCACGTCCTAAAAATCGTAAAGAAAAAGGGTGCTAGTAAGGTCGTTGACTGTCGCGTCCCGAAAAGGACGGTCCGGTCCGAGATCCCTTTTAAAAAGATAGATTTTGGAAAAATGGTGTGTGTGTGATAAAAATCGAGTTTTAGTTAAAAATGTGTTTTTTAAGAAAAAATGGTATTTTAAAGAAAATAAGGTTGGGACTGAAAAATGCGACAATTTTGACCAACTAATTTTGAAAAAAGGTTTTATTTGAAAAATGGAGTCGCCACTTGGTACTGAGTTAGGGTGTACCAAGTCACCCGAAAAATTTTTTAACTAAAAATAAAATTTTAAAAATCATTTAAAACCCTTTTCCGACTCCGGTCCATGAAAAACGAGAGAAAAAGGTCCGGGAGTCACATTTGAAGAAAGGGAAGGCAAAGGCTTGCGCCTAAGGCACCCTTTCTACCTAGCCAAGGCTAGTTGTGAGATTTAATCAAAATTTTCCTAAATTAACCCTACATTCTATCGCGTTCGGATGTATCTAAATGAATGCAAATCCTAAGTCTAAGTGTGAATATCGGGAGGGTTGTCATGTTCCGTCGAGGCTTGGTCGGAATTATTGCATTAATTGCGAAACCCGAGTCGAAACCTCGAGGGAGTCACGACTTTTTATGCAAAATGTGATGCAAAAAAGAAAAGAAAATAATAATATATAGTAATGTGAAGAAAGGAAGTGGGTATGCAATATGACGGGTACGGGGACTAATATCTCGTGACTGTATATTTCTACTCACGGAGGGGGGGAACGGCCTGTACGTCACCGCTTCCCACGTGAGTAGACGACTATTTCTAGTCGGATCACACAAATGTCCTAAAGTCTAAGTGAAATGCAACCTAAATGTCATGCATTTGAAGATGTGTCAAAAATAAATAAATAATAATAATAATAATTAAAAATCATGCAAAATGGAAGGAAAACTAAAAATGTGTGAAGTGGGATGTGAAGCTCACACAAATGCACCTAATACTAAATGTCCTAAGGGTCTAGCGTTGGACTAGCCCATTCTAAAAAAAATCCCACTAGCGTTAGACTAGTGGGAAAGAAAGAAGCCACAACTAGCGTTGGACTAGTGTGGTGACGGAATACCATAAATCATGAATTAAATATTAAAGCGTAAATTAAAAGTAAATTAAATATATAAAGACATATAAAGTCAAGTAGGAGCACATAACACATAAACATAATATCTAGATGTGAAATCCTAATGAAAGCTATAAAAGAAATGAACACGTAAGCACGCAAAAGCAAATAAACCCTAACTATTACACCGGGAGCTTAATTTACAATTACGAAGGGGGGAAATTAAAAATGCCCTATCTATTATACTTTCTATCTAATTACACAATTCTTGCTAAAATACGAGAAAAATAACCTAACTATTACATTGATTAGCTAAATACAAAATATTATATTTTTCAAAATAATAAAAATTCAAAATTAAATAACTTCAATATGTAAATATACGGAAAGCATATAAAAAATAAATAAATAAATAAAAATAACGCACAAAAATCATGTTGAAGCATATTGAAACACATAAAAGAGAAATTAATAAGAAATAGGGATACCTCTTTGAAGACCTGGCACAAATGCTAATCAAAATGAATAAACAAGTTACGGCACCACTATTTAAGTAAAAGAAATCATAAAATGTAAATACTAATAAACTGATAAAAACATAAATTTTAGTGAACTGGGAGAAAAAAATTGCAACTTAAACATAAATTAAGGGGGAGCAAAATCATAAATTTGAACAAATTCAAGTTAAAAGCCATACAGATTAAAGTAAGTGAAGGTAACTTTGCAAATTAAAATAAATTAATGGACAAAATTAGAATCAGCAACTTCAAAGGTCCTAATTGCAATTAATCAATACCTACTTTGAAAGAAATTAAAACTAGGGGGAGGTCAATCAAAAATCTGGAAGACTCAATGGTATAAAATAATGAGAAACTTAGGGGATTTAGAAAAACTTGATTAAAAGTCTAGGGACTAAGATATAAATATTTATTATACATAAAATCAATTTAGCAAAAATCCTAAACCCATAACACAAATTCTGAAATCGATGCCAGACAAAAAAATCAAACACTTTTTCCCTAAATCATTTTCCTCTTCCAGCAATGAAGAAGACTACTCGAGGCCCCACCAAAATTGATTTCTTTCCTACAGAAACTCTATCTTCTGTCAACTATCCTTTTCTTACCTATCTCTTTTCCCTTTCTGTCATTTTTCTTCTTCTCCAGTTTTTCTCTTATCTCTCCCTTCTCCGATTTCTTTCTCCCTGCTCTCTCTCTCTCTCTCTCTCTCTCTCTCTCTCTTTTCTTTAGCATCTTTCCCGTTCTGCTCTCTATCTCTCTTTCTCGTCTGATCTACCTATTCTCTCTCTGCTCCATCTTCTTCTACTCCTCTTGCTCTCCTCTCTCCGGTTACCCTTTTTCTTTCTCTCTTCTCTTTTCTTTGCCTTGCTTTTTCTCTCTCATTCTCGCCGTCTTTATCTCTATTCCTCTTCCCTTCTCTTTCTCTATTTCTGATTTCTCTTGTTCTTTTTTTCTTCTGTCGGTGTCCTCACTCTCTCACTTGCGTATCTCCCCTATTTCCTCCCTCACTTCTCCAGCTTCTTCACTAGAAAACGCTGGAACTGGACATCCCCAAGCTTCTTTCCTTTCTGATTATTCACCCCTCAATCTCTAAATTCACTTCCAAAATCAAAATCTCAAAATTTGTTGTCTAATCGGTTACTAACCAAACAATGAGCACAAGAATTGCAAGAAAGGGAGTGACGACTTTACCTGGGTTTGGATGGTGAAGATGATGCTGGAGGTGGTAATTTCGCAATTGTCCAGCAGCGGTATGAATGAAAGTTGATGGCGGTTGACTTGGTTGCTTGGGCAGCTTTGGGCTATGAATTGGTGACTTTTGTGGCTTGTGGTTGTGTATGGTCAATTGTAGGTGGCTGTAAATTCTTTTTGGTGAAGTGACAGAGATAGCGGTATGGTGGTGGACTTTGGTGATGTCCTGTTGACTGTTGGTGAAGGGGCTGTTTGGGGCTATGGTTGTGGTTTGCAGGCTTTACTGATGAAGGTTGTGGTTGCAATTGAGACTGCAATTGAGCAGTGATGGAGGTCTGATGATGAGGACATGATAATTGCTGGTTATGGATTTGATTGGTTGTCTGTGGAAACTTTTGAAAGGTTAAACAGGTGGTGATGGTGGAGATTTGCAGTGGTTGAGTGTTGTTGTGTAGTGGAAGGGTTGTCAATGGTGGTAATTCCGAGTGGTTTGAGGGGGCTGAAATTGGGGTCTTTGGGACCTATTGGAAACTGGTGGAAGTGGTGCGTGGAGGCCCTATTGCTGGAGGAGGTTGGTGGATAGAGGGGAAGCGAAACTAGTGGTTGGGATTATGCATGTGTGCCGTTGTTGAAGTGTTTGTGTGTCTGATTAATGTTTGTGTGTGACTGATTATGCTTGTGTATGTATGTGTCTGTGTGTTGTTTGTGTGTCTGTGAGTGCTTGGGCGTGGGTTCAGTGTGTGTATTATGAGTTCTTGTGTTAAAAGAAATGGAAGCTCTCTGTGTGATGTGTGAATCTATGTGTGAACTGGTGAGTGATTGTGTTTTGTTTGCGTGAATCTGTGTGTCTATTCTAGTGTGCAAACGGTGCGTAATGTGTGTATGGGTATGTCTGTGAGTAGTGCATGTTTGTTATGTTATGAATCTGTGAACTGTGTGTGTAGGTGTGATTGTTGTGTGTTTGTGAATGTGAGTGTTATTTGTGTGAATTGTGTGCAGTGATGTGTGGAATTGTATGAATGTATGTGTATATTGATGTATGGAGGATTGTGTGTAAACGTGAGCTGTGCGTGAGATGGTGTGTGAGTGTGTGAGAGAGTGAGTAGTGTGTGTAGTATGTGAGAGAGAGATTAGTGTGTGTAGTGTGTGAGAGAGAAGTGAGTGCGTGTTCTTGATGTAGTGTGTGAAAATTTGAAGATGTGTGGTGCGTGTTCTTGGTGTGGTGTATGAAAACTTGAAGATGCGTGGTGTGTGTTCTTGGTGTGGTGTGTGAAAACTTGAAGATGTGTGTAGAAAAAATGTGTGTTCTTGGTGTGGTGTGTGAAAACTTGAAGATGTGTGTAGAAAAAAATGTATGTTCTTGGTGTTCTTGGTGAAATGAAAAAACTAAAAACTAAAGATTAAAAAAAACTAAAAATTCTCCGTAGACTTTTTATTTTCTCTCTCTTTTTAAAATCACCAAGTGGGGGTATTTATAGTGAACTAAAGACTTATCTTCCAAGAAATGGTTAAAAGACCAAAACGTTCTTGACTACCAAAATTACTACTTTATCTTTAAAAATCTATTTTCTCTCATAAAAATGAAAAAAAAATTAAGAAAAATGTAAATAACAAATTTATTAATAGAAATTCACCCCAAAAAATGTTAGAAAAACTTAAAAACATGCTTAAAACTTAAAAACAAATTTGGGACCCAAAAATTAGTGAAAAATGAATTTGGAATATAAAATGACAATTTTGCCCCTGGATAACGAAAATATACAAAAAACAGCTATTGATTTCAAAAAAAATTACCAAAAATTAAAAATAAGTTTAAAACACTAAGAAATGCATTTATGACTCAAAATTTGACAAAAAATGAATTTAGATTGTAAAATGACGATTTTGCCCTTAAACAATGAAAATTCACAGAAAAATAGCAATCGTCTCCCAAAAATTCAAGAAAATTTAGAAACATGCTTAAAGAATTAGAAAATAAATTTGGGACTTGAAATGAGCTAAAATGGTGTTCCCGAGGTGAAATTACCATTTTACCCTTGTGTTAAAAAATAAAAAAAGAATACCAATTAAATCTGAAAAAATCACAAAAAATTAAAAAAAAAATACGTATGAAAGTAAAAATGTGAATTTAAAACCCCCAAAACTAATAAAAAAATATTTACAGATAAAAATTACTATTTTGCCCCCCCGAAATTATTGAAAATTTAAAATTTGCCCCAAAAATATGAACACCTCCCCAATATTTGAAAAGTAAATGATGTGTCAAAATTTGGTGTCTACATTGATGATAAGATTACTGATGAAAAGACAATGGATCAGCAAGTACAATGGGTATCTTTGTCCAAAAATTGTAGAGAGATTAGGGGCTTGGAAGAATGAATTATCTTCTTGTCGTGCCATTTGGTCTAATGATTTGAAGTTTGAGGTTTCTTGTGTAAATGTAGACCAGTTTGTAGTTGATTTGGAGGCAAGAACATCTCGTTCTAGAAAATGAGATCTAATAAGAATTTCATGTCCCATGCAATAAAGGCAATTTATGAAAACAATGATACAAGGGAACCTGAGGATTATGTGGATAGATGTTTCACAGAGACGATGTACCCGGTCGCATATAGGCATGTCATTAACCTAATCAACAATTAAGTTGCCAATTATATTGCCACCTACTTATGGGCCACAGCCAGGAAGACCTAAAAGGTCTAGAAGGTTGGAATTAGGAGAAGATCCCATTAACCCTAAAAATCCTTACAAGCTTAGAAAAATTATTGGCAAGGTGTACAACAAATGCAATTTGTGTAAGACGGCAAAGTGTACAACAAATACAGTTTGTGTAAGACGCTAGGTCACAACCAAGCTCCACAAATTGTTGGAGTAGCAGCCCCAAGAGAAGCTGCATCTGGCTCACAACATGCAATAGTATCACAGCCTGAGTGGTATCACAGTCTCCACAAATATCACAACATCCACAGCTTCTAGTTGCTATCCAACCTAGAGCAGTCGTACAGCCTCCAGTTGCTGTCCAACCTAGAGTAGTCCTACAGTCTTTAGTTATTATCTAACCTGGAGTAGTCCTACAGCTTTCATTTTCTGTCCAGCATGAAAAAGTCCAATAGCCTGTCCAACAGTCGCACCATGAGATTTCTATTGATCTAGAAGAAAACACACCACTTGAACAAGTCACCAAGGTAATACATCTAATAACCTACTTATTATATTTTTGTGCAACTTACTCATTTTTATACTATTATTTGAAAGGCACCACAAGTTGCTGCAGATTCTTGTTCAATAGCATCACTTCTACCACAGCAACCAACTCAAAAATAAGTTAGAATTAACTTTAATTGTGGAATTTACAAGCAACCTGGTCATAATAAAAGTCAATGCCCACATAGAATTGACCCAAGTCCATATGCTACACACCTAAGTAGCAGATTCGACAAGAATCTAATCCAAGTATTTTGCCATCAACTATGTTTTATTCTGGATTTGACCATGTTTGTAATATGGCCTTTTGTCTCTACATTTTGCAGTCCACAAGTGTCCAGCCAACCATATCATTAGGTCCAATGAATATTGTTGCTTCATCAACATCTCAAGCAGTGGGAGGTTTGAAGATTAGAGCTCATTCATCTAGTATCATTTTGGCTAACACAACTGCTACAACAGCTGCTTCACCAAGAATTTCGAGTTTGAAGACTTTTGATTGGGGTGGAAAGAAGTGTGTCAGTCTATCTACTTTGCGAAATGCTACAATAGGTGGTTCACCAACCAAGACAAGGAAGCAGCATGCCAAAGAGACATAAAATCAAGCTAACACTGGAGCTCAACTTAGTGAATGAATGAAACATTTTGAAATATGGAAGCTTTTGTATTTGGGAGAATTAATCTAACTGCATTTTGAATTTTGTATACTGTTAAACAGTATTTTTGAAAATTAGATTGTTTGTGATCATTGTAATATGTTGAAACTAATTGTATTCTAGAACTGTGAGTTACGAGAATGAAATGAAATTGTTCAAGTTCATGTTGTATTCACTTTGTCCCAATTCTTCTTTTTTTTTTTATTTTACACATTTTCCTTTTCCATTTTGCCTTTGTCTAGTACATCAATTTGTGTAAATGGTGCATTGCTTAAGCAAGACAAACTACAACATCTCATTGATAAATATAAAATACAAGTACATTAATATAAGAACTCACAATCCAAGTTGTATTATGTTAACTAAGGATCACCGCATCCTGTCAACATACAAAATCCTAAACAAGATACTATAATTTTTTATATCCAACTTAAACAGATATACAACCTACACTTGCACCACTTTGACCAAACTTCAACTATTAGTAGACCGTAGCATGCATTAGCACCAATTTTTGAATCAACTATAAATTTCAGTTGAGTTCAGTTCCCAAGCTACACTCTTTTCCTCTCCATTGTCACTTGAAAAGCTTCCGACCCATATTAAAAAGAAGACAACCCATGAAACAACCACAAGCAACCATATAATCCTTATGCTTCGTTTTGTTTTCTCCATGTCACTTTCAAGGCTCCTCATTGACTTAACTAGCCATGGCACCACTACTTGATAGCGATTGCATCCACATTCATCACACTAGAGAAAAAAATTACATGCATATGGTTGCCCATATTTACAACAACCATAGAATCTTTTACCTAGATTAGTTGTGGTCCATGATACCCTTATGGTTGCTGGAAGATGACAATCGCATAACAAAGATGCAATGTATCATGTTCAAACTACTTCTTTCTCGTTTGCTATCGACGCAAAATGGAAATTATATGCTAATCTTTGGGATTAGGGATTAGGGATTTTGCAAAAATTTGAGATTTTTTGAAGATAAGAATTTTTCTCCTTGTAACCTGTAATCCTTTTGCTCTATTGATTTTTCTTTCTAAAATACCCCTAGTCCTACATGTGTGCCAGGCACGTGTCCTCCTCCGCTACGAACTTCGACCGAAAATTGAATGAGACACCAATTTGACATAAACTATATAGTTTGAGTACCTAATTGGCACAATTAGAAGTTGGGGTACTAATGTGACTCTCAGTGGCAAATTTGGGCACCATTAGTGTGTTTTACTAGCAAATTTGGGCACCATTAGTGTGTTTTACTGAAAAAAAAAGTATTAATGGACCTACTTTTTATCTTGTATCTCAAGGGCAGACAGAATACATGGACCCTTCATTGATAAATACGACTTTCTACTCTAATCGAGCATTGAATGCTGTAAAGGCATACACATGTAGTAAGATCAAAGTCATTCCTATATCTAAGTTGCTATGTTGACTCTGCAAATGAAGAGTCGTTTGGAATAAGTTGGAATGTTAAATGGTTTTTAGTAAGAAAGGGAAATAGTTTCCACATTGAACTGTGACGTTACAGTTGTATAAGGTGAACACATCTTGGATTGGATTAAGTGGTAAAAATATATACAAACAAATGGATCAAATTGAAAAAAAAAAGAGAGACTTGTTTCTTGATTCAGTCATGATATGTTGTGACTCGGTTGCATGCTTTCATCATTGGCCCCATTAAACAGGTGAGGAAAGCAGAAGCAATTTTGAGGGGAAGAAATGCTGGAGATATTCTAAAACTTTTCTTTTTGCTTGAATCCATCATTGAATCCTTGCAACAAAGTCTTTCAAGAAGAGAAGAAATGAGAGCCAAAGATTGTCCCACCGGGTGTGCCAGAAATTTGTATGCAACAAGCTCCTATACAAAAACTTTGCTCGCCTTGTTGCATCCCCTTTTTGCAACACTAGACTAGGAGTAACCGGGCATGCTCCTATACAAAAATTATTGTTAATAAATTATTTTTTTTCAATATTAATAAGAAGCAGATATGATCAAACCATTTAAAGTATCTGAAGTGTATTAAGTTAATTGATATTTTAAATAATAGTTTGGTCTAGTTTGAAAGCACTGGTTCTTTCATAAAGTGATTGTTGATAATTTAACATAATTAGCGGCTAAAATGTATGATTTTACCTTAACTCATAAAAGTTACTTTTGTTCCCAATATCAGTCGCAAAAATTCTTCTTGTTCTTTTTATTTTAATGTTCTCCCCATAAACTCTCCTTAGTTCTAGTATTGTTTTATAATTTGAAGTCAAAAAATGGCCAATGTATAAGAATTCCTTTTCAATTAGTATTGTTTTCTTCTCTTGTGGAATGTTCAAAATCTTTCCTTAACCAATATATTCAATCTATTCTACCATAAACGCTTTTGATTGTATAGAAGTAAAAGAGTACTTAATTGCATAATACTTAGGAAGAAGATAAATGTTTAGTCTACCATCTTCATATAAATTCTTTGAAATCACTTGCAATCTTTTGATTGTACCCTAACGGTTTTTTCTTTTAAAAAAGATATTTAAGCAAAAGGTCATTCCTATAAAATTTGACTTTTGAGTATGTCTGAAATTCAAAAAGTCTCAAAGATTTAACAAAATATGAAGTGGAGTGTCAACAATAAAAAGTGAAATGTAAATTTCATTTACTATGTTAAAATATGATTAGAAGAATAAAAACTAATAGAAATATATTTAGAATGTTAAATCTTGACTAAATTTCATTGTAGGATCGAGAAACCTCAAAATTTCATCCCAAAATTAATGATATGCTTTTTTAGCAAAACAATATTAATGATATGTTAATTGATTATCTGATTACATTTACATGCGAAAAGAGTGCATTCAATATTTCACCCAAACGCCTAGCTATTTTCGTTTAAACACATGAATCTGTGTTATTTGATAATATAAGTATCAATTGTTATTTGATAAAATATATAATCACACACACACACATATATATCTGTATGCCTATAAATAACTTTTTTTTTTTAGTTCAGTAGTCAAAGTTAGCCAACTATTAAAAAAATATATCTTCTCACTTTGAATCTAGTCATTAAGAGTGAAATAGGTATACTATACTACTTCTAACCTAGACTATAGGGGAAGGGCCCAACTGATCCAAGGGAGAATCGATGAGGACTGAACCACCATCAGACCAAACGGGTGCATTATGCACCCATTTAGATTTTTTATAGAATGCAGGGTTTGAACCCCTAACCTCCCACCCACTTAACCTTTAAAGACTTGGTAGTGGCCAACTCAACCAAGTAAGGTTGGTTACCAAATAATTCCTAATTATAGGATTTATAGTTTAAGGCAAATTGTTTCTTTGATTGCTTGGGTATTGGTCCTATAAATAGGTGTCTTAGCATTGTAGAACAGATACACAAGAGAGAGGGTGTGAGACTTATTGGTAGTGAGAGAAGAAATACAAGGGGTTGGGCTTGAGATTCAAGTTGTATTATTGTATCTTTTTATTTTCTCTCATAATAAAGAGCGATTTTCTCTCCATAGACGTAGGCTTGGCAATTGAACTGAACCACGTTAAATTTTGTATGTGCCGCTCACATTTTATGTTGTTTTATTCTCATTAAATTGTTGGGTTCTTGATTTCTAAAATAGTTGTCTTTAAATTTCCGTGTTTGAATCCTATACAACAATGTTATTTGGACTCGAATATTAGAATCCTGTGAATATGAGTATACTTGTGCAAAATAAAACTTCTGACACATGTACACTAGGGCAAAGTGGAAAGTCTTAATAACATGGGAAGTTACAAGCATAAGATCAACCTAGCAAAATTTTGGGGAGGAAGGGAATACATGTGCTATAAATGGATGACAGTTTAGATTACTTTTTCTGGTTTTGTTGGGGAGGGGGAGGGGACAAGAATTTGTTTTATATAGTCGTATCGTGAAATAATAAATAGTAATTTCAGAAGAAGTTACTGTCATGTAATGTTTCTATTTTCCTATGTAATATGGACCTCAAAATTATTTACTAATTCATACCATCGGGTGAATTTTGGTTCCGTTATTTAGGTTGAATTTAATTTAGTTTGCTGGATAACTGAGAATAAACGAAATTATAAGTAGATAATATATCTGAATGAAGCTAAAAAAATGTAAAGTAAGACTTTAAATAAAATATTATGGATCCAAATTAAAGTTCAATACTTGATCCTCAGACACACAATAACCGAATATTATCAGCCAATATTTGATCAATGGTGCAAAGAATATCTAAGGATGACTCAATCTTGTATGCACCGTCAATCTAAATGCAATTTACACTATATGGTGATGCGTTATTAACGGGGGACTCTTAGGTGACCGGGTTCACGGCTTCACCTGTAAAATTTTGTGATTTAAAAAAGTGTGAAGTAAGTAAAGTAATACATACTGTTATAAAAAAATAATATAAATTAATGTAAAAATGCTTATGTAGCTTTACTTTAAACCACAAAGTACATAAGTGGAGTTATGGACCGGATCCATTTAAGAATTTTCCTTAATAACGAGTCTTGGTGACCTATCGGAGCATAACTTGAAAATGTTTATTCTTTATAAATTTCAAATGCAGAATGAAATTAAAATGTTTGTTCCATTGCCTAATAAGTTCAAACCACCAAAATTCACTTGGTTACCCCAACTATTTTGCTACTGTCACTACTATGTGTAAATAGTTACTTACTCTGTTTACAATTGGCGGCTAATAATTAATGGAAAATGGTCCTAGTGGAGAAAGAGAATAGGCAGATTGCTAGTTAGAAGAGGGGGGAAAGGGAGGCGGGTGAGGAAGTAGGAGAGAGAGAGAGAGACGGGAAAAAAAAGAAAAATCATGTACGGAAAGAAAGGGAAAAAAGAAAGTAGGGAAGCAAAAGCAATGAAAAAATGTAAACTTTTGTTTTGTTTTTTGGGATGATTGTAAAATTCTCACACATATTTTGATATTTCTGGCATTTGTAGTGAAAACCATTTTATGGTGGAGTAATTGAAAAAAGGACCCACTTGGCACGAAAAAATAAAAAAAACTGTTGAAGGACTAAATAAGTCGAAAAAGAAAATAATGAGGGATTAACTTTATTTTAGTAAAAATGTTAAAGGACCAAACAAGTCATTTGCCCAAACAAAAACGAAAAGCTATCTTGTATCGAACTTCAAAAAAATTAAATGTTTTTAATGTTTTTACGAGAACAGAATGACACAAAAATCAGAAGAAAGTAGATAAGGTCAAAACGCAAATTAATAAAAATTTCGACCAGTGGCTGTCGTGAAAATGAAACAGCCTTTTCCGATTGCTTTAATGATATTTTGAAAGTGGTAAAACAAGGTTGGATTAATAGAAAACTAGTACGTAAACTTATACTGAGGGCCTATTGCCAATAACTTCTGACTTTTATAAAAACTGATTTGAAAAAATTAAAAATCAGTTACTCCTGATTTTGATTTAAAAAATTCAAAAATATAGTTAAAAAAAAAACAGTTAAAAACATCACAAAATATTTTTTAAAAATCAGAAGTTAAAATCACGTATAAAAAAACTATTGAAAACATGCCTTGTCTTCCTAATACAGTGATTTTTTTTTTTTTTTTGAGCAAAATTTGAGTCGCATTAATGGTATTCAGTGAAAACTTTACAAAATGGCTGAGAGTTTGCTATCTATCTGTCTAGGCTCCATTCACAGCATATACAATTAGGGGGCGTGTAGTCCATTTATTCTTTGCTGACTGCAACTTGACAAGAACAGACCAGAGAAAATAGTTCATTTATTCTTTGCTCTCTGCAACTTGGCAACGTGTGGCGTGGTTGAATGCAAAAGAGAAACAGAACATGACGTCTATGAACTTTGTGCGTAACCGTCTGCCAATAACTTCGTAGCAAATTCCGGTTACTTTAATAAAAAGACAACTATTGCCCGGACCAAACTTAAAAAAGTTAAGGAAAGGGAACTATTTATTTAAGTCAACTTTTACCTCATTATAAAATCAATACTTGATACCTTTGTACGTCCATTTAGTATGATGATTTTTTTTGGCTAGCTCCAAATCTCCATCTTTGGAACACTGAAACTCATGGCATCAATACATTTCTCTATGAGAAACAATGGAAGTCTTGTTCTTCTCATGATGACAATATGCTTAGCAGTTCTTGTGGATGACAGTATTGCAGAAGTAAGTGCAAGTTCCCTTTATACTTATTAGCATTTTTTATGCTTTTCGAGAATGAGCAATTAGGTTGATATTGTGTTAGCTAACTTCGCAAACACAAATCATAATTTTTTTTCAAAAAATAATTAAAAAATAGAAAATCTTCCTAATTTCTTAAAAAAAATTCTTTTTTTTTTTTTGTTTTTTGTGAAGCGGTGTCACTGCAACATTTTCCATAACCATCTTTGTGTTCATTGTAGTTTTTTCTGTGACAAATTTAATGTATTAAAGAAAATAAGTCATACTATTAGAATAGGTTCTACTCGAACAATGATAATCTTTTTTTTTATTTTATCATTTTCTGGTTTAATGCTTTCAGTGGGTCAATCACGGAGGTGATTTCACCAATAGAAGAAATGCTGTGGGAGAGGTGCTGATCAACCCAATCACAGTTAGGAACTTGAGACTCAGGTGGAGATTCCTTTCTGGCTTTGATATAACAGCCACACCAGCACTAGCAAATGGGGTTGTTTACTTCCCCTGTTGGAATGGATTTCTGTATGCTGTACGGGCGGACAATGGTGGTCTTATTTGGAAACAAAATCTTGGAACCTTAACCGGGATACCACCAGCCGGGACGATTGTGAACGTTACCGTTTCAAGAACCACTCCAACTGTAGCTGGTGATCTGCTGCTCGTGGGAATTTATGGGCGTGCTTTTGTGATTGCCCTAAGGCGTTTAACTGGACAACTTGTTTGGTCAACTCAACTAGATCCGAGACCTCTTGCTTTAATAACGACTTCAGGAACATATTTCTTGGGGTTAGTGGATCTTGAATGCATCTTTACATATATGCATGCTCAGCACCGTTATTTGTTTATGTGATTAGCAATGTTAATCGAACCAAGTTGTTCGGAAAAAAAAATAATAACTCAGTTCGTGAAAATTTGAGTTCAGCTCGTTTATATAACTAAATGAACCAAACATAAGCAAGAAATTAAGCTCAGCTTTTTAAACGAGTGAACATGAGTATTGTTCGTGAATACTCATTTGCTTTCGCGTCATTTGT
Source organism: Mitragyna speciosa (assembly GCA_024721245.1). Lineage (NCBI taxonomy): Eukaryota > Viridiplantae > Streptophyta > Magnoliopsida > Gentianales > Rubiaceae > Mitragyna > Mitragyna speciosa. Next base: position 2,729,309 of record CM045562.1, read on the forward strand.
TTTCACGAGCATAGATAGTAATTTTTTTTATACTTAAATTATTTCTAAATATCCTAATTCTTACCTTATTTCTCTATTATGATATTTATTTTTATGTTAAGTTTAATCAGGAAGTAACTGAATTGTAATTTGTTAATATTTTTATATTTAATTAGAAAACAGATGAACTGGAATACAAAGTGTTCAAGTTCAATCAAGTTCGGCTTGTTTCTGTTAAACGAGCTGAGCTCCCTCAAGCTCAATTCGTTTGTGTTAAACTAGCCGATCTCAAGTTTGATCTCGAATATATTGTTTTATTTAATGAGCCAAGTAAGAAACACAAATTTTCGCTCGTTCAATAATCGAGCTGAATTTGAATTTGTTTATTTATTAAATGAGTACGAGTTTTAATCATATATACTCGACTTGACTCAATTACCATTCCATTTGTGATTTTTAGTCCTAAGAAGTTTTTTTTTTTTTTTCTTCTTAAAGAAGGATAAAAAATTCGAGCAATTACATGTCCGTTGCAGGTTAAACACATAAACATGGTGCTAATAAGGTCAAATTGGATTATCAATTCCATTGCTCAAGGACAAAGCAAGAATATTGATTGTCAAAAGTAATTTTCTATTCTTTTTATTGGTGCCAGTGCTAATTTGCAGGTTTCGTCCTTTGCAGGAGGCATATTATATATTTGTGGTCAAAGTCAAATATGTTTATTATATGCTTTTTCATTACATAGTCCATCGTTTAATCCAAAACTTATCTTTTTGTAGATCTAATAATTTAATGCAATATAATAGACAAAATCATTGGCTTTCAACTTAAAACAAGTCAGCTGGTTGTTATCGAGGCTTAAAATCCTTGTACAAGTTCACAAAATTAACAAAAAACCATGATTTTAAAAGCTTGACGGAGAAGGGAAGATGAAAATTTGCATCAGAAATTACCAGTACATAGAAGAATTTTGCTAGCCATACAAATTTGTCCGGATTTTCTCTTGTAGAAAATAAGGACCGTATTTCACGTATACTTTTTCTAACTAAACTTTAGTTTAGCAATTGTCAGTAAATCCAGCAAACCTCGGCTAGTAATTTTGTTGAAAAATTCTGTGGTGTCAAAGATGTGCCCAAAAATATGCTTAGAAAATTTGTTTAGAACGTAATAAATTACCACGAAATCTTGCTAATCTCTTTAAAAAAGGCTTATTGTTTTCAGGATCATTTTGGTAACAAAGAATTACTATATCGTCTACAAATTTAAGCTACTTGAATTGGATTACTTGTTTTCAGGGCCTTCTACGTCGGAGTGTCATCCTTAGAGGAGGTACTACCTGCTGGACAATGCTGCACATTCCGTGGAAGCCTGGCGAAGCTAGACACCAGCACAGGCACAATTTTATGGCAAACCTATACAGTTCCTGACAATGGTGGCAATGTAGGAGGCTATTCCGGGGCTGCAATTTGGGGAAGTAGCCCTGCTATAGACATCCACAGAAGGCATGTTTATATAGCCACCGGCAACCTGTATAATGCTCCACGAGAGGTTCTAGATTGTCAAGCAGCACAAAATAATCAAACAACTCCACCGAGTAGTCCCGATGAGTGTGTTCCACCAGATGTTCACTTTAATTCGATCATAGCTTTTGATATCATCTCGGGGCAAATTAGATGGGCTACTCGATTGGGTGGCTATGATATCTTCTATTTTGCATGCTTAGTTCCTAATAACCCTGATTGTCCCCCTGGACCTAATGTGGATGCGGATTTTGGAGAGGCTCCAATGCTTATTAGCATTAATTTTAATGGAAGAATGCGTGATGTTGCTGTGGCTGTCCAAAAAAGTGGCTTCGCATGGGCACTAGATCGGGATAATGGTGATATAGTTTGGTTTAAAGTAAGTTCAATATGATGATACAGTATCTTTGTTATCAGAAGTTTCACGAAAAATGCTAAGATTTTTTTTTTTTTTTTTTTTGTATAGAATAGTAAATTTTAACCAAATTTATTACTTTTTGTTAAAATTTGGGTAAATTATATTTTACCCTCTGTAGTTTTTGTATAAGCCTCATAACCCCATTATGGTTCAAAAAGTTATATATCACCCCTTTGTGGTTTGGGTTAAAGTGTCAAACTAACGAAAATTTCCTTCCGTAAAGGAACGTAGGTAAAATGTCCAAATTACCCAGTGATTAACTATTTCATCTCTGTGTATGCATGTATATTTTTTATAAAAAAATATGCACTTTACTCCTCTGTGGCTTTCAAAATGAACCACATAACCCTCTTATAGTTCTAAAAGCTATATATCACCCCATGGTAATTTTTAGTACTTGTACGGGGTAATTTGGATATTTTACACACGGATTGTTACGGAAGGAATTTCTGTTAGTTTAACACTTTAACCAATACCACAAAGGAGTGATGTATAACTTTTGAAACCATAAGGAGGTCATGCAGTTTATCTGGAAACCACAGGAATGTAAAATATAATTTGCCCTAAAATTTACATTTTTTTAGCTCTTTATCACATCAACATTTTCCTATAAAATAACAAATTATTGAGTTTTGAATTAAGCAATTAATTGTATCACCTTCAAATGAATGTGCTGGATCTGCTCCCCTGTACTCTAGCGAGTCAGAAAAAAAATAACTATTTTACTCCTGTTAGAAAATCAAGATTCTCATCAAAAGTCATTCTTGAAAAACTTAACTGTTTGACTCCTTCCTGGTCTTTTTTCTCCAAATTAAAATAGGTTCAGTTATTAAATAGACTTTTTTTTTATAAGAAAATCCCTATTCAACAATATAAAGGCTTGTTCCTCATAGTTAATTGGCACAAAATTTTATAATGCCAGCCTAATTAATTAGATTTAACGAGTTAATCCGATCATGTTTATCTTACAATAATCTGCAGAGGGCAGGACCTGGAAGTAGCCAAGGAGGAGGAATATGGGGTGCGGCAACAGATGGAAAACGAGTGTACACAAACATTGCTAATGGGGATCGATTGCCGTTCACCCTTGCACCATCTACCAAGACAACAAGAGGAGGGGGATGGGTGGCCTTGGATGCCAACACAGGTCAAATCCTATGGACTACTGCCAACCCAACTAATGATACTTCTCCGGGGCCTGTTACAATTGTCAATGGAGTCCTTTTTGCTGGCTCAGTGGCTTCTAATGGTCCTTTATATGCCATGGATGCCAGTACTGGAGCTATAGTGTGGTCGTATAACACTGGTGCTACTATTTATGGTGGCGTCTCAGCTAGCTATGGATGCGTTTTCACTGGGCATGGATATTCAGTTGGATTGGCCAAGTTCAATCCAACTTGGACTAGTGGAAATTCAGCTTTTGCATTCTGTGTATGCTGAAGTAAAGGTATCAAGTGAAACAAAACATTTTGCTTTTTCATTTGGGCTTGTTTTGATTAAATGATGTCTGCCAGAGATCAGCCTGGTGAATATCTGATAATATTTGAACAAATAAAATGCGTTCTACTACATGTAATAGTGTCAAATGGATCACTGGGAAAATTGCATTAACTTTTCTTTTTGCTTGAAATAGTGATTGATGATTCTGAAACTAGTTCCAGAAGATGTGAAAATGTTTTTCTTTTTTTTTTTGGTTGAAATATTAGCATTTTTATCCAATCTAACACAAATAAAAACTACAATACTAATCAGTTCACAGTTTGTATTAAATATTAATCAGTTCACAGTTTGTATTAAATATTAATCAGTTCACAGTTTATAGATGTCTGTGTATTACAGACACTTGTTTTACTCTCGCATGAGTATTAATTTTTGTAAAAGTTTAGATTAAATGGGGGAGAAGAGCAGGTAAGAATTTGTTTTGTGTATCTGTATCATGAAAAATGAATGTTAACTTTGGTAGAAGTTACTGTTTGTAATAATTCTATTTTTGCTATTTAATGTAGATTTTCAAAATTATTTATTAGTGTACAGCAACTGGTGAGTTTTGGTTGCGTTATTTCGGTCCAATTTGGCAACGTGGTACCATAAGTTTTATTTGGGACAAGTTAACACGTGATTTAAGGGACTAAAAATGAAGGGACAAGATTGAGCCATCAAGGCAAATTTTTGAATGACAAAAATGATATCATTTTGAAGTGGAAAGTGACTACATTGTACTTCAACAGATCTACACCACGATTCAATAGAGTTACACATTTTAACTGACCTGTTACACAAAATTCAAATTGTCCAAAATAGCAAGTTCCCAACCTATGAGGCCCTACATTTGTGGAATTTAACTTGGTTTGCAGGAGAATTTTTTTTTTTTTTAACAACCTACAATATTATAATGGGGAAAGGGAAATGGTATTGATGGGATTCAAACCTCTAACTTCTGAGGTAGAGTCATAGAGCTCTAATCACTCAACCCTTTATTGGTTACCATTTGCAGGATAACTTGAGACTAAAGCAAGCTGCATGAGATCATAAGTAGATCATTTTTCTGAATGAAGCTGAAAAGGGCAATGTAAGGCTTCAAATAAAATATTATGCATCCAAATTGAAGTTCTCTGCTTCATCCTCAGACATATTATAACCAAATACTATCAGCCAACATTTGATCAACGGCGCCCAAAAATATCTAACGATGATTCAATCTTCTATACATCGTCAATTTAAATGCAATTTACGCTAAATTGTGACACGTAATTAATGAGTCTTGGAGACCCACAGTGCCATTTAAGATTCATATAAAGCAATTTTTTATTTTTAATAAGTTACGTTTTTGAAATCATAAATATGTAATTCGTTGAGAATTTTATTGTCACTAAAATTTACTCAGCTTTCAGATTAGTTGAACTGTTCCTCTCTTCTCTTTTTTGCTAGCAATATTGTTAGAGATATTGTTAGAACAAAATTATTATAAATTTTGAATCAAAAGACAGCTTCGTCCCTCTTTTAATCATTAGTCATTAATTTGGTAAAATTTTCTCAACCTCTTGAAAAACTTAGTCCTTCCTTCCAATTCCGTGATCCTTTTCATTCATCAGTCCCCGTATACCTGCTATATATCTATAGGTGACAAAATTGAAGTAGCTCAACTCTACGGTCCATATTTATAGTTTCACCTTATCTCAAATTGCTTATGGAATAAGGCCCAACTTAAAGGCCCAGTAATCTTGGAACTTTCAAACTATAAATACCTCTTGAGGGATCTCATAAATCCGAGCTCACAAGTAAGCTCTCAATCTAGCCAAGCTCTTCTTCATTATTTCTTCATCTTAATACTTTACTGACTTGGGTGTCGAAGGTACAACAGGAAAGAAGCTCCACTTTGACCTTGTTCTCTTATGTATGTAGGTAAACATTGTGGACATGCATAAGGTGGTCAAAATCGGTTTCTACAATTGGTGCCGTCTGTGGGAACAAGTGATTATCCCACTGGAGCTGGTCATATTATTTCATCAGTTCAGCTGTAGCACTTCGGCCATATTATCTCTTGAGTTTGGCCATATTATGTTCTTGGTTCAGCCATATCACTTCAGCCATAGTGCGTCCTCAGCTTGCCAATATTACTTCGGCGATATCACTTCGGCCAAATTGTGCTCTCGACTCGGCCATATTGTGTCCTCGGCTCAACCATATTTGTCAACTTGACCATATTATCTCGTTGGTTTGGCTGAGTTATATCGATATCTTCATGAGTTCAGCCACAAAGATCTTGTTCCAAGAAGAGCTTGGCCAAAGGAGGTCAACCAAGAGAGCTCATCCAAGAAGAGCTCAGCCAAAAGAGTTCAGTCAAGAAGAGCCTATCCAATAGTTCAGCTAAGAGAGCTCATCCAAAAGAGTCTTGGCCAAAAAGAGCTCGGCCCAAAAGAGCCCATCCAAAAAGAGTCCGACCAAGAAGAGCCAATCCAAAAAGAGTTCGGCCACGAAAAGCTTGTCGCAAAAGACCTCGGCCAAGAGAGCTCATTCAAAAAGAGTTCGGCCAAGAAGAGCTTGGCCAAGGAGAGCTTATCCAAAAAGAGTTCGACCACGAAGAATTTGTCCCAGAAAAGCTCGGCCAAGAGAGGTCATCGAAAAAGAGTTCGGCCAAGAAGAACTCGACCAAGAGACCTCATCCAAAAAGAGCTTGGCCAAGAAAAGCTCAGCCAAGAAAAGCTCGGCCAAGAGAGCTCATCAAAAAAGACTTCGGCCAAGAAGAGCTTGACCAAGAGAGCTCATTCAAAAAGAGTTCCACCAAGAGAACTCATCCAAAAGAGTTCAACCAAGAAGAGCTCATCCAACAAGAGTTTGACCAAGAAGAGCTTGGCCAAAAGAGTTCGGTCAAGAAGAGCTCATCCAAAAAGAGTTCGGCCAAAAAGAGTTCGGCCAAGAAAAGTCTATCCAAAAAGAGTTCGGCCATGAAGAGCTCGGCCAAGAGAGCTCATCCAAAGAGTTCGGCCATGAAGAACTCATCCCAAAAGAGCTCAACCAATAAGAGCTCCTCCAAGAAAATCTCGACCAAGAAGAGCTCATTTCAGATAAGTTCGACAAAGAAGAGCTTGGGCAAGAAGAGCTCCCTAAAGATGAGCTTGGCATCATCTAAGATAAACTCATTCTCGCCCAAGAAAAGAACTTGGTTTTGGCCTCATCAGTACTAGGCTTCCATGGCCTCCCAATATTTGGTCTCCAACAGCCTAATTGTAAATTAGCCCTTTGAAGCCCCATCGTGGACTTCTTCAACCTCCCCATGATTGTCATTATGGACTTTGGCCTCCCTCGTGATTATCATTATGGATTTCGGCCTCTCGGGATTTTATCATTATTTTGGCTCCATGCGGCCTCATTTTGGATCTTGGCCCTTTGCGATTTTATTACTATATCGGCCCTCACGAATTCATTTTGGATTTCACTCTTTCGCGATCTCATATTAGATTCTCAATAGAGTTATATAAGATCAGGACATGATGACAAATTCATTGTCATCCTGTCCGAGTAGTGGGTCTTATGTAAATGACAAAATTGAAATAGCCCAACTCTAAAACCCATATTTATAGTTTTACATTATCTCAAATTGCTTATGGGATAAGGCCCAACTTAAAGATCCAGTAATCATGAAGCTCTCAAACTATAATTCCTCTCGAGGGGTCTAATAAATCCAAGCTCACAAGTAAGCTCTCAATCTAGCCAAGCAGGTAAATCGTGTGGTCATGCACAAAGTGGTCAAAATTGGTTTCTACAGTACCCAATCTCATCATCAGCTTCTTTCCACCTTATTTACCTATGTCTCTACTTCCATATCTCCAAAAATTTCAATTCATCTCTCCTTTGCTATTTCTGGAACCAATGTACTAATCACATATTCTGCTTCGTATTTTGCCTATTTTGTTGCGTTTCAAGTTAGTAAAATTGAAAAGAAAAAGGTAAAATTCTTTACATCCTTAGCATACAAACGTGAATATATACAAGATAGGTCAAAAAGAACAATCTTACTCCTGCCTTTGCTATATTATATTTTCTTATTCGGGTTTTATATGTGGATCCTACATGTAAAGGAAACAAACGTGATGAAGTTTGATAGATCAGAGTTGGATTGCGCAAAGCTGTTACTGGAATAGGTAATATATTTAGAGTTAAGACTATGATTGCTAGGTTGTGGGTGGAGACTAATTAAAAAAAGAAAGGAGTTGTGGTAGCAGTGGCATCAATAGGGGAGAGAGAAAAGGAGAAGAGCATAGAAAGAAGGAAGAAGGGATAGTTCTCGATGGTGATCAGAAAATTTTTAGGTGGTATTGGACGGCTGCAAAATTGGTGCGGATATTGAGAACTTTTTGGAGGAGAAGACAAGTATTTTTTATGAGGTCCATAAACTGTTATGAAATTAATCACTCTTTACTAGGGAAGGTTATCAAATTAGAGGAGGTCATCAAAACTGTTTGACAATATCACCGGCCGTCCAATTTTCGACCGATATCACTATTAATATTCTTAGTACTTGGATCCTGTTATTACATCGATTGGCTTGAGTAGAAAATTCAATCTGGTCCGCGAAAACAACGACAAGCGCAACAAGTAATGTCGAAACAAAAGTAATATAAGATATTATAAAGTCATTATCTTAAAATCTTATCCATATCAAATTTATTTGTATGTATTTGTCTCGCCAAAAAGTTGACTTAATGTGACAAAAAACATATATTTTATTCATCTTCCCTAAGTGTAGAAACTGTGAATTGCGACTGACTCATTATGGATTTGTAATTTAATGGTTTCGTATCAATCCATTAGTTTTAATTGAATCCAATAATTCTGAATTCTGCCACCTGTAAATTAACGTGGATGGTACTACTCGTTTATTTATTTATTTTGCCTTTGTTTAAGCAAATAAGTTTGGGAAGAATTGTTAGAAAATCAATATGCCAATAAACAATTGACGCAGTGAAATTAAAATTGATTTTTAAACAAGATTATTGATTATCTATACAAAACGAGAACGTACCTTTTGATTGATCAACACCAAATGAATATGCTAGATCCACTTGACACACCACCAAAGTAAATAAAATTGTTTAAAGAAAAACTATTTTTCTCTCTGTAATTTTCTAATGTTATTTTTGTATGTCGTGTCAAATCTTAGTGTTTAGGACTTATTTATAGAGTAATAATTAAGCCATCTTGTCCAACAAGAATTCGGCAATAAGTAACCCTTATCTATTAGGATATCTTGCCAAGTAAGATATTTAGTAGATTTTAATTTCCTTCAAAAGAAAATTATTCCACTACTATAATTCCTCTATTTATTAATCAGTCCTTAGCATTAATTATCTCACAAATTAATCTCATAATTATCATATAATTATTTAAATCAATTTAACCCAAAAATTAGTTCTATTATGTGTGACCCTTTATGTTCCTAATCACTTGGTAATAAATATAAATTATATCTTAGAATTAATTGGCTTCAGTACAAAATCAACAAACTCTCACTTGGACTAAAGTTAATTTAGTCATAAGGATTCTAAGATTGGATAAATTAAACTACTTTAATTTATCATTAATTAAAATTAATTAATTTATATTTATAGATCAACATTGACCTCTAACCAGATATCATGACCACCCAAGTATCAGGAAAGTCAAGTGATTGATTTCACCTATCCATGAACCAGATTCCGTGTAGTTATCATCCTTTCATCATATTATATCCCAAATTAGTACAAGAGTAAGGTATAGGTGCCAACTCTTAATGTACTAATTACTCCTATTTCTTGTTCCCGAAATTCAACTCCATTTTCAATAAATTTAAAACTTTTCTAAATTATTGACTTGTTTGCAAGCATTTTTGAGTTGATATTTCAACAAGTGTGGCCACAATAGGGATATACTCTCCCACAATTAGGAGTGGTGAATCCTATATTGATCATAAACTATCAATTCGTGTTTCTTATTATACCCAACTTCTATTGTACACATAACCAATTAGGAATTATAGATTAATAGAGTTAAAGTATAACAATCCACACTAAAGATACTCTTATGATCTCAAGTCAAAGGATCACTTACACAACTGTCATATAGAAATTATACCATTGGCACTCAAATAGTTAACCTTATGGAAATCTCTAAGCGGATCAATTCAGTGAATTTGTTCTCTAACAATCCACTCATATATCATCATATATGCTAATCTATCCGTATTAACAATATCCTTGATATTGTTAATACTATGATTAAGGATACTTTAAGAATAATAACAAATATTATTCTAAGGACTTTATCATTCAAAAAATGCATAAATACATATTTTAAAATGACAAAATGCCATATCATTATTATTGCATAAACTATAATCCAACATAACAATTTATGAAATTATAAGTCATCTCCCACTTTGACTATAACCAATCATTCATGTACTTTAAACAGAATGAATACATATGACTGTCATGTTTCTTTTGGAATAATGGCTTAGTCAATGGATTAATCACATTATCCTCATTGGGAATCTCATCTATCTTTGCATCGTTTTTACCAATTATTTCCTTGAATAAATGGTATAGCCAAAATACTTGTTTGGATTATAGATGAGACCATAAGTTCAATGATGAACTTCTAAATCCAACTTAGCTTCTAAAGTTTCAAAACTCTTGGCCTTTGTTGTAGAATCTGTTTTAGTGTCTAGCTTAGAACGCTTGTAATTAGCAATAACACTATTCAACGTGAACACGAGTACAAATTATAATCTATTATTATTTTAAAATAATTAAATATTTACATCTATAAACCCATATAATTCTAACGTGTGAGCTCCATAAATCAAGAATAATCCATTCATTCCTTTTTAAGTAAGTTTCTTTTTAAGTACTTTAGGATATTCTTAACAATTATCCAGTGACACTCACCAAATTAGCTTTACATTTGCTCATAACACTTGAGCACATGAGGCATTAGGTCTCGTACATAGCATAACATACTTTGTAGATCCTATTATAAAAGCTTAGGGATCTTTTGCATGCTATAATCTCGATAGGTGTCTTAGGACACATGTCTCTTAAAAGGATAATTCCATGTCATATAGAAACCTTTCTTTTGATTGCTCCATGCTAAACTTCTTTAGTATCTTGTCTATGTACGTAAATTAAGAGAGACCAAACGATTTATTAGATCTATCTTTATAGATCTTAATTTTCAATATATAGGTTGTTTCTCCTAAATTTTTATGGAGAAATTCTTGGACAATCATATCTTTTATCGTATGAAGCATAGGTATATGGTTTTCCAACAACAATATGTCATGCAAATAAAGTTTAAGAAAAACCATAGCATTTCTACTCACTTTCTAGTATACACAAGACTCATTTTTATTTTTTAGAAAATCAAACTCTTTGATGATCTCATCAAAACTAATGTTCTAACTCTTTGATTTGTAAGTAATCATATTAAAGACCCACTTGTACCTTAAGGGTTTTACCTTTCAGGTGACTCGACCAAGGTCCATACCTTGTTGTCGTACATGGAATCCATTTTGGATTTTATGGCTTCATGCACTTCAAGGACTCTACATTAGATATAGTCTCTTCGTAGTAAGTAGAATTGTCATCAATCATGACTAGCACATCATTCTTCTCATTTTTGAAAAATCTATATCTTTCAAGAGCATGACATACTCTACTAGATCTACGAAAATATTGTGTATCTTGAGCTTTCAACTATGCCTCATCAGTATGTGGGTTAAGCTCAGTTCCAATTATTGATAATGGTTAGTTTGTGGTTTTTAAATTTCTTCAAACTCTACTTTACTCCCACTACCTCTTTAAAAAATAAATACTTTATTAAAGAAGATGGCATGTCTTGAGACAAACAATTTTGCTCAAGGCTTGTAGAAGTAATATCTTAAACTTTCTTTAGAATACCCACAAAGTAAACATTTATAAGACTTAATCTCAAATTTGTCTAATGTATCCGCTTCACATAAGCAAAACATCTCCAAATTTCATGTGGCCAAGAATTAATTTCTTACCATAACATATCTTATATAAGGTTGTATCAATCAATTTTAGTTGGAACTCGATTGAGTGTATGGGAGATGATTTTTAAGGCAAATTTCTAAAACTATATTGGAAGTGTAACATTGCTCATCACGGAACGTACCATATCCAATAGGTTACAATTCTCCTCTTTTAGACATTTTGAAACTCGTGACTCAAGTATTCTCCACCTCAATCACATTTCAGTGTTTTAATACTTTTATCAAGTTGTTTCTCTACTTCAGGCCTAAAGGTCTTGAACTTTACAAAGGTCTCGAATTTATATATCGTAAGATACACAACCATTTCTAAAATGGTTATTCGAGAAAGTGATGAAGTATAAGAAATTACTTTTAGTATGGATCGATATTGGGTTACAAACATCAGTATGTATAAACCCAAAAAAATCACTAGCACATTCACCTTTTCAATAAAAGATGTCTTAATCATTTAAACAAATAAATAAGATTCGCATGTCTCATAAAAGTCATAATCGAATCAGTCCAAGTATATATCTTTATGCAACTTGAATATACGTTTCTTATTTACATGACAAAGTCTAAAATGCCAAAGATAAAATTGTTTCAAAATATCAAGTTTTGTCTCTTAATGTCTATGTTGAGAATGGACTTATCAAAAACCTAAAATATTTAAACCATTGCTTAATAAACCAGTACTACTTAGAACGCCATCACGCAAAAAGAACAACATTTATTCTTTCGAGTAATGGTAAATCTATCTACATCTAATGCAAATATAAATATTATATTCTTTGTAAGCACTAGAATATATTAGCATCCTTTAATTCTAGAATAAGTCCAGTTGGCAAAGAAAATGCATAAGTTCTTACGGTTAATGTAGCAACTCTTGCTCTATTCTCTACACGTGGTTCGACTTTTCCTTTGCCAAAATCTACTATTCTCAAGATCTTGCATATTTGTGTAAATATGATATCCAAATCTAGTATCTAATACCCAAAAATCATGATTAGTAGATTACTTTATCTTAATCATAAATAGACTAAAAGTCAAAGTTTCACCTAACCTCATTGACTTATGAGTCTTAAGACGAGCCATACAATACCGTTTTCAATACCAATTGTTTTAGATTGGAAACATATGCCTACAGACTTGCACATTTTGATCACACATTTATACTTTGTCATGGCTGTTTAGGCCTTCTCAAGACTAGCCTTGGGTTTTCCCTTGATAAGTAATAAAGTGACCCTTGATTCCTAGACAAATTGCTCTTTAGATATCTCATATCTATTGGTCCTAGATTGTGTATCAAACAACCTTTTGAGATGCACAATCATGGACTACGCATTCATCATTTTATGCTGCTTTTGTAGCTCAGGAATCATACACGATTTTATAATACAAGCAGCTATATCATTATCGTATTTATGCATCTATTATGCAATTTTTCATTTCCCAGCTATCATTGTAACTCGAGACATGTGGAATCAAGGTATCAATAACATAGCATATATTCTTATACTTGAGAACCATTCTCAAGTTATATTAGTCCAAAAAGTTAAAATGGAGTCCTATAAAGTGGGTTATGTATTCATGTGATTATACATTCTACAATTAAAATACAGATAGAATATGACTTTATATTTATGCAATAAACAAAACCAAAATAGAATTATATATGGACATAAAATTTTGATTTTACTCCCATATTTTATTCAAATTAATATCCCTCATAATTAATTCAAGAATTTTCATAAAATTCTTAGTGGGCTAGGACCCCATTTTAATTATTTTTAATCTTGAGTTAGCTCAACAAATCAAAAACAATTTCAACAGGTAGGTAACAATTACCAATTACAACTTTTGTAACTCCTAGATAATTAGGTACCAACTTTTGATACATATATCAAATATGTCTCCTAACTCCTTGCCTCAAAGACACATAACCTTGAGTTAATTCAACAAGTTATGAGCCTTTGTTAAATCAAACCCACTATTCAGAAATCACATCTCATAGTATAAACATATTCAAAGTAGAACAAACTTGAGTTAGCTCAACAAGTTATCTGAATAAGAACTGTTTAAATTATAATAATGGAAGGCAACTATTCATGATTTAATATTTTAACTAAATCAAAACTATTATTTAAAGATCATATCTCATCGTAAACTATATTCTAAGTAGAATAACCTTGAGTTACCTCAACAAGTTATTCTAACAAGAATTATTTAAATTACAATAATAGTTATGATATATTTCTTTTATTTAAATCAAAATCATTATTCAGAGATCATATCTCACAATAACAAATATTCCTAGTAGAATAACCTTGATTTAGCTCAGTAAGTTATCCTAATAAGAATTATTCATACTATAATAATGGAAGTGATCTAACTTTATATTTTAATTGAGGGATCAATTATGGTCTCATCGTGCATATATATCATATATGAAAGTAAATATTTGATCAAATAAAGCATATAATATGCAATAAAATAAATCACATTATTTTGTCAAATATAAAATTCACATATGATATGTTATTCAAATAAAATAAATCTCACTATTTTATAAAATATAAATCACATATATTATTCAAATAATCATATTAAAGAATATATAAAATTTCAGTCATGAATCTATATGTATATTAATTCTAATCATATTAAAATTGATTTAATTGAATAATTTGAGAAGTTTATGGGCGAGAAATAATTAAATAAAATTATTTGGGCCAACAAAACAAATGAAGAAAGAAATCAAGTGTCAAATTGCAAAAAGAGAAACTTGCCCTTTTCAGGTGCAGTCAAACACGCGCTTCTTGACCTTTTTTTGTTAAGTCAGATGTCTAACGACGCAGTTTCGATGCTGGTGTGGTCAAACCACACCAGTTGACCAGAAATTTTTTTTTTTCTTTTTGGACGTCATCAAAACAACATCATTTGTGGCCTTAGGGTTTCACACCCAATCACGCGCCACCACCATTTCTCTTTTGCAGATCTTCCTTTCTTCTTCAGCAACGTTTCTAGCCACGACTTCTTTGGCCCTTGTCCTACCAGATCTGGCTGATCCTCTTTTTCCCGTGCGATGGTCTTTGAATCCGACCAACATTTGACCAGTCCCTATAGCCCCTATAACACACGAGGAATCATCGTCACTACCAGCGTCAACGGACCATCCGTTAATCTGGCCAAATCTTCTGGCCAGACAAAACTCTGGCCGAAGACCTATACCCGCGACCAAAACAATTCTAGTCACGCGACTTGTGGCCGGCTCAACTTCGGCCAAAACTAGACAGATTCTGGTGCGAGTGGCTTCGCCGAAGAAGAAGGTTCACGGCCTGATTCGTTGCTCTGAGCACAGCCAGACGCGTTTTGGCAGCACGGCCGACGCGATTTGGCCACAAGCCACAAGCCTCACCGACACGTCTTTCGTTTGCATTGTCAGAGCCTTTTTCCAATTAGAGCACCCAAATTTTATGTTTTATTTCTAGACGTCATCTCAAGGGCTAGGTTTTTTGCCCAAAAATTTGTGCCACTGCTGTTTCATCTTCTTCCTCGCTCTTTTTCAACGACACAACTCTAGCCAATCACAATCTGGCATCAACTGGCTGTGCGACGACCAGATGCGTCGCCAAGAGATGGAGGTGGCTAAACCAAGTTCTGCTCTGGCAATGGCTAGATCTTATCTGGGACGCGCGCCGAACGAGATCTCATCGGACATCCTTGCTTGCGTTGCCAGAATCTGGTGGCTACCAACCTGCCTTTTTGGTCTAACCGCTGCCAGAACCTTTTCTGCCACGCGTGGCCAAACATATCTGCCGACTTGCTGTAACCAAATATCTTGTTGCGCTTTGGAGAAGATGGCATGTAGATTGTTATCAGAAATTGGTGAGCACTCAAGAATAAAGCTAAAATAAGATAATTGGAAGGGATTGAGAAAACAGAATAAAGAATTAGGGAATGAGAGAGAAACTGAGAACTTGTGATTGTATTATTGCATAATCATTGCATACAATCCTCTCATCCTTTTATACAAAGTTATCCCCTTAAGCTAGTTATTTCTAACTACCTTCATTCCCAATTTTGGCAAGAATCCTTCTTTGCACTAACTATATCCCCACTCCCTCCCTAACTAACTCTAACTACTCCAACTAACTACTAATTGTAACTACTAACTGTTTCTTGCTTTCTATTTGTTATCCCTCTTTTCTTTGTCAGCATGTCCACGTCAGCCGTCCACCTCATCTGTGCTACATATAATCACTTCTCCCTAAAAGAATTCCCTTATCCTCAAGGGAAATCTAGAAATCTGATTCAGATGTCCTGAGCAAACTCTCAGGTTGCATCTGCTGGTGAAGAATTGGACCAGTAGATCAACCACTGAGTTACTGCTGCATTGCCTCTTTTGACAGTTCGTCTATCTAAAATTGCCATTGGTGTTAGTACTGTTATGGGTAGGGCATTTCAAGGTAACACACTGGTTTGGTGCTCCTGATTAATAGCTTTCTTGAGTTGTGACACATGGAAGACAGGTTGTATGGTTGTTGAAGATGAAAGGTCCAACTTGTATGCTGCTACTCCGTATTTGTCTATGATCTTGTATGGCCCAAAGTACTTAGTTGCTAATTTTGGTACCTCTCTTGCCACCACAGAGCTCCGTCGGTAGGGCTGAAGCTTGAGGTAAACCAAGTCACCTATGTTGAAGCTCCTTTCTGATCTGTGTTTGTTTGCTTGCGCTACCATTTGTTGTTGAGCTCTGGAAAGGTGATGTTTGAGGAGCTAAATGGCAGTTTCCTTCTCCTGCAGCTGGCTATCAACTACTTCTACTGGAGAATCCCTTGGGAAATATGGGAGGTGAATTAGTGGAGGTGCCCCATATAATGCTTAAAATGGGGTGGTGACAATCAAAGTGTGGTATAAAGTATTGTACCAGAATTCAGCTAGAGAGATCCACTTGTACCAGCTTCTTGGCAAGTCTCCTGTCATACATCTAAGATATATCTCCAAATAGCGATTTACCACCTCAGATTGGCCATCTTTCTGAGGGTGGTATGAAGAAGAATGCTTTAATTCTACACTTTGAATCTTAAAAAATTCTTACCAAAAGTTGCTCAGGAAGGTAGGGTCCCTATCACTCACTATGGTAGATGGGAGCCCATGCAGTTTGTAAACATGGTCCAAAAAGGTTTGTGCTATCTGAGCAGCTATGTATAGGTGAGCTAGAGGCATGAAATGAGCATATTTTGTGAGTCTATCCACAACTACAAATATGACATTCTTGCCATTTGACTTTGGAAGACCTTCAATGAAGTCCATAGTAATGTCAATAAAGATGGATTGGGGAATAGGTAATGGTTGGAGTATCCCAGGAGTGGCCACATTTTCTGGTTTGTAACGTTGGCATATGGTGCATTGTTTGATGAATTCCCTCACTGTCTTCCACATACCCTTCCAATACACTAAAGCTGCAAGTCTGTGATAGGTGGCGTGGATGCCTGAATGTCCTCCCATAGCACTGTAATGGAAATACTGCAGCACTTGTTTCCTGAGATCAGAACTCCCTCCTACTAGCCTTCCCTTCCACCTCAACTGCTCATTGGATCACGAATAATTGGAAAGAGTCTTCCCTTGTTTAAGAGTTTGAATGACTTCTTGTAACTGGTGATCCTCTCTCTAAGAAGCCTTGATTTTGTCCAGGAGATCTGAAGAAAGCACAGACAAAGCTTGTAGGCAAATCCCTGAAGAAGTCACCCTAGAGAGGGAATCTACCACAACGTTAGTCTTGCCTGGTTTATACTGAATTTCGTAATCGTATGCCATCAACTTGGCCAGCCATGTATATTGAGTTGGTGTTGTGAATTTTTGTTATAATAAGAATTTCAAATATTGGTGATCCGTTTTAATTATAAAGTGTCTACCCATCAAGTACTGCTCCTATTTCTTGACCGCCAATAAAATGGCAAACATTTCTCTGTCGTATGCAGAAAGGGACTAATGTTGAGGTGACAAGACCTTGCTAACATAAGTTATAGGATGCCCATTCTGCACTAACACAGTTCCAATGTTTGTACTGGATATATCTATCTCTATAATGAAGTCCTGGTTGAAGTTGGGTAGAGCCAACACTGGGGCTGAAGTGAGAGCCCTTTTGAGTGCATCAAAGGCTTGCTGTGTACCTACATTCCAATTGAAGGGACTGTTCTTCTTTAGTAGACCATTCAGAAGACTAGCCATTTGTGTATAATTCTTGATAAACTTGGGATAATACCCAAACAAACCAAGAAATCCCCTCAGTTGCTTAACGGAAGCAATGATAAGCCATTCTTCCACAGTCTTCACCTTCTTTAGATCAGTGGCCACCCCTCCGTGGGATATATAGTGTCTCAAATATTTCACAAATTTCACCACAAAGCTGCACTTACCCAACTTAACAAATAGGGATTGTTGTAACAATATTCAAAACACCTTAGTAAGGTAACAGATGTAGTCTTTTAGGTTAGCACTGTAAACCAAAATATCGTCAAAGAAGACTAGAACAAATCTCCTTAGATTTGGTTTAAAATTTTCATTCATGAGACTCTGGAATGTTGAGGGAGCGTTTGTAATCCCGAAGGGCATTACAAGAAATTCGTAATGACCTAAGTGTTTCCTGAATATAGTCTTGTACACATCATCAGCATGCATTTGGATCTGATGGTAACCAGATCTTAGGTCCAACTTAGAGAATATGACTGCTCCATGCAATTCTTCCAATAACTCCCCAATAATAGGTATAGAAAATTTATTCCTTATAGTTAAAGAATTCAATTGCCTATAATCAATACACATACGCCAAGAATTGTCCTTCTTCCTAACTAAAATAACTGGAGAAAAGGAAAGGGGAATTACTGACCTGTATAACACCTATATCTAGCAACTCCTGAGTTATTTTCTCAATAATATCTTTCTGCAAAGGCCCATATCTGTAGGGTCGAATACTTCTTATTTGAACTCCTTCCTTAAAGTTGATTTTATGATCATGCTGTCTCTTAGGAGGCAGACCTGTTGTTGTTTGAAAAATTACGGAGAATCTTTGCAGCACTTCCATTATCTCCAGTGGCAATTTGTTAGCCATAGCTTCTATCTCAGCTTCTACAGATTGAAGGGAGTTTGCAATTTCCTTACTCTACAGGGTGATGGCATAACACTGCCTAATAGCCAATTAAGATTCCCTAGTGAGTAATTTATTCATACTCTTGTTGTTCACCAACTGGAGTTGAGCTTTATCTTCACCCCTCAAGACATACTCCTTGCCTGCTATCTGAAATTTCATTTTCGCCTGTTGGAAGTTCCACACTATATCCCCTAGTTGAGACAACCACTGAATTCCCAACACCATGTCATAGTTATTCAGAGGCAAAATTAGAAATTCTGTCGTGAATTGATAACCACTCATCTTCTACTGGAATCTCCTGCATACCTCCTTACACGTTATCTCATTTCCATTGGCTGCAGATACTTGCAGCTTTGTAATAGTTTTCCGAATGCAATTCAGTTATTTTGTCACCTTGCTATCCATGAAATTATGAGTACTCCTTGAATCTACAAGTAGAAATAGGGTTCTTGTACCCACATTCCCCTTCACTCTCATGATTTGGTAATTGCAAGTACCATTGAGTGCATTTAGGGAAAGTTGAGGGCTGAGGGTTTCCTGCACTTCTTCTATCTCTCCTCCCTCCTCCTCTACTTCCTCTTCAGCTTCTTCAAAGTCCTCATTTTGCATAGTTAGCATATAAAGTTTCCTCTTCTTGCATTTGTGCCCCGGCACAAATTTCTCATCACACCAAAAGCAGAGTCCCTTCTGCCTTTTTTCCTCAATCTCTTTACTGGTAAGATTTTTGGTGTACTTAGCGTGATTATTATTCTGGCTACCACCATAGCTTGGCCTCGACAATGCAAAAATTCCAAACTTCGTCACGCTAGTAACCAAATTGTGACTTCCCATAGGTCTAATGTTTCCTGTTTGCTGGATCCTACTTCCTTCTCTAGCAAACCTGCTGCCACCTTCCATATTAGATCTTTTGGACCACAATATTTCTTGGACCTTGGCCAATGCATAGGCTGCCTACAAAGTAGTGGGATTGAACAACCTTACGGACAGCTCTATCTCCTCTTTAAGCCCTCCCAAGAACTGACTTATAACTTGGGTTTCATTGAGATCTGTTTTGTTCAACCTCTCATCAAATTCATCCAAATACTGCTGAACCGACCCAAACTATTTCAATTTTTTAATTTCTGAAACAAGATCCATAAACAATTGCTCCCCAAAATCAAGTTGTAATGGATTCCACAAATTCACCCCATGGAATTATCCTCCCCTTGTCTCTTGTTTTCAAGAAAGATTGGTACCAGTTGAGGGCTTTGCCCTCCAAATGAATTGATGCCAATCTTACCTTAGATACTTCTAGGGTTTGATCTACCTCGAAAAATTGCTCCACTTTATAAAGTCACTCATTCAATCCTCCACCATCAAACCTAGGGAATTCGAGCTTGGAGTAATGCCCATGTCCATTGCCACCCACTCCTGCTCTTAGTAGGCCCTGATGACCTCCCTTATTGGACTGGGGTTGAGATTGCCTTCAGTTCCTCCATGGCCTTACTGTTCTGCTCTCGAATTTCTTTAATGGCCCTACTATGTTTTTCGTCCGTCTCTCGAATTAGGTTTTGAGATCTCTCAGATCTTGCTTTTTGTTACCGTTTGCCATAGCCAAGAACTTGTTCTGATACCAGTGTTATCAGAAATCGGTGAGCACTCAAGAATAAAGATAAGACTAGAGAATTGGAAGGGATTGAGAAAGCAGAATAAAGAATTGGGAAATGAGAGAGAAACTGAGAACTTGTGATTGTATTTTTGCATAATCCTTGCGTACAATCCCCTCGTCCTTTTATACAAAGTTACCCCTTTAATCCAGTTATTCCTAACTACCTTCATTCCTAATTTTGGCGGGAATCCTTCTTTGCACTAACTATATCCCGACTCCCCTTTAACTACTCTAACTACTCCAACTAACTACTAACTATACCTACTAACTGTTTCTTGCTTTCTATCTATTGTCCCTCTTTTCCTTGTTAGCATGTCCACGTCAACCGTCCACCTCATATGTGCTACATATCATAGATCTTCTCCGGCTGTGGCCAGAACTCCTGGCTCACGGCTGGACGCTATCTTGCCAATCACTGCCGGCGATGCTAGCCAGGAACTGGTTTGTAATGCCGAAATTGTTTTTCAGGGATGAGGCCCAAAATTTTCTTTTACTATTCTGCCGGAGACATTCTTCGACCGTCAAAGCCATTTTTTTTTTAATTTTGTTCAATCAACAGTAACTCGAAAATTAAATTTTTCAAAAAAATTCAAGTTTTACGAACAGTGTCCGAAAAATTCCAAAAAACAATTTCCAAGAACAAAAATATTAATTTTTAACCCAATTAAACCAAACAAAATTCCAAGAAATATTTGTTTAAATATTTTGAAACAAATTTCAAAATATAATTTCTCAAATTCATCAATTAAATCAGACATACATAAAAATTATTCATGACAGTAAATAATCTGCAGATAATCAAACACGATACTCTGATACCACTGTTAGGAAATTAATATGTCAATAAACAATTGACACAGCAGAATTAAAATTGATTTCTAAGCAAGATCATTGATTATTTATACAAAACGAGAACATACTTTTTGATGACGTAATTAAATGAATTAAGTTGATTAAAGATACGTGATGTTAACCACAGCCGCACACATGTCCGACCTCTAAGGTATCCACACGAATACCTTCTTGGGATCCTCATCAGGATTGATTAACACCAAGTGAATATGTTAGATCCACTTGACACGCCACCAAAGCAAATAAAATTGTTTAAAGAAAAACTGTTTTTCTTTCTCTAATTTTCTAACGTTATTTTTGTATGTCGTGTCAAATTTTGGTGTTAAGACTTATTTATAGAGTAATAATTAAGTCATCTTGTCCAACAAAAATTCGGTAATAAGTAACCCTTACATATTAGGATATCTTACCAAGTAAGATATTTAGTAGGTTTTAATTTCCTTCAAGAGGAAATTATTTCACTACTATAATTCCTATATTTATTAATAAGTACTTAGGATTAATTATCTCACAAATTAATTCCATAATAATCATATAATTATTTAAATCAATTTAACCTTAGAATTAGTTCTATTGTGTGTGACCCTTTAGGTTCCTAATCACTTGACAATAAATATAAATTATATCTTAGAATTAATTGGTTTTAGTACAAAACCAACAAGAATCATGTATTGGAGTTTATATTATCATTTATCCGTATAAGTGAAAATGTAAAATTAACCACTCAAAAGATATATAAATCATTTTTTGTAGTTTTTCCTTGTTAAAATTTAGCATGACGGGACGTTTAACTGCTCTCGATAAAAGTCAAAATGCGCGAAATATCAAGCCAGGAATCTTCTAAGTAGAGACAAACTTTCAAATACGAGGACATGATAATTTGATTGCGTAAAACACAGCTTGCGAAAGCGTGAATCGGTTAATTACATTTAAGATGTTACAAAAAAGAAGTTATCAATTCTTTTCAAGTAATAGTGCCGTTTACATTTGTTTGCAATAATGCTACACCAAATCATGCCAACAATTTTTAGATAATTGTTAAAGATTTTCAAGCAAGATGAGCACATTGGTTTTGGCCAAACAAAATTGGTTTCTTTTTTTTTTTTAAAGGTAAATTTTAGATAACCGTTTCTTCTTGGCTTTCTTTAGGTAAATTTGTTCAATAAAACAAAATGGTCCAACAAATAACCTGACATGCCATACTAAACAAACTCAACAAACTTAAAAAAAAGGAAAAAAAAGTTTTTTGTTAAATTTATCAGTCTTTTGATTAGATGTGAAAAAATAATCTACTTGATTTTTGTTGAAGTGATGACATAATAACCAATATAATTTTGATAAGCAAATCCCTTTGAGTTTAATTAGTATCTTTACTACATTATTATTATTGGTCTTTTCTTCACGTAAATGAGTTTCCAATTTAACCTTTCAAGAAGACAACATCTAATGAAACAATCAAGGTTGAACCTCCAAAAGCTAGAGGTTCTAGATTCAACTCTCACTAGATGTAAATTAAAAGTCTAAAAACATATCACTTTATTCTACTATTTGTAGATTTCTTGTAATATTGCTAAATTATAATATGTATATATAGGTCCCACCACAATTGTGAGTTCATTGTAATCTTATAAAAATTAGAAAAGAAAAACATAATTCCTTGCGAACTTTACTAGATCTTCTATTCATACGAAAATGATTATAAAATTAAGGTCTCGACATCATTTTTGTCCTAAGATAATTTCTTGGGAACTTTACAAGGCCTTGTATTCATACAAGAATGATTATAAAATTATGGTCTCGACATCATTTTTGTCCTAAGCCAAGATGTGAAATGGATTGACATGTTTGTGAAAACTTTGTCATCGTAAACGCATAAGAGTCCAGCTCAAGAAGTCGTACATTCACATCAGGCAACATTTTTATAAGTCGCGAAAATTATTGCTATAGAAATTTTTTAGATTCGATTTGGCAGCCCAATAATTCATTAGTCTGATTTTTCAATTAAAAATTGAATATATCAATATAACACCGTTAATAGTAATTTATGTGAAAATATTTTGGTACAAAGAACCAAGAAAAGGAAAATATGATATGCAAAATGGTAAGAGAAAAAAAAGAAAAGTCAACCCATTTGAACTTTGCATTATTTCCGTCTGAATTGCATTTATTGATATTATTTATTATTATTACATTATCTGTAACACTTATTTGAGACGTGATAATTAAAAATATAAAATGATGATTGCAAAGCACGTATAAGGAATAGTCTACAATGATATTAAGATAATTATATTATCCAAACAGAGCTGTGTTTACTGAAATACCAAAATGAAATTTGGTCCGGTCCAATCCAATTTTTAAAACAATCATAGAGAGATAAGGTCTTCAAAATTAATATAGGAAATTTTACAACTTAAAATTTTCCCTTGTTTAATTTCAATAATTTGATTTCTTTTATTTTGAAACTCATCCTATTTATAATTTCAAAACTTCAATCTTGACGTGTTTGGGTTCTTGAGTTCTTAAATCATGCTATTTGGTTCTAGTTGTTTAATAAACTATGTTATTCACACGCCTGAACATAAACATGAGAGACTGAATATGGCAGAAATTAAGAAATGAAAAAAATGAGAATAATAATTTATAAACTCCACTTAGAGCAACATGCCCATGATTTAAAACACTTCCAAGAATTTTTACAAAATAGTAAAGCTCAGATAATAAGGCTATTTGGTCTAAAAATGTAAAAATTGGAATATATGAATTAAAAAGTGGATGACATAAATCATTTGTCAAAACTAAATTGATATATGTCCAACTAAAAGGAAAATTAATATGTACACATAAAGTAACAATACATTATCTACTGCCAAATCAAAACTGTACTGAAAATGAAATTAGGCCTAATCCAAACGCATAAACCTAGTTAAACTAAGCATCATAATATTACTTGGATGGTTCCCAAGCTCCAATCCTCTCCATATTCCCCATTCGGCAACGGTACTCAACTATCGATCGATCTTCACTAGGTTTAGCTTAAGAATTTTTACTTGGCATCAATCCTTCAAGCATATATATGGTATATCTCATCTGGAACTATATACTATTCCAATCAGTCGATCAAGAGAGCAAGAATCACCATCCAAAAGTCATGATGCCTTCAGCATGGATTTGGACAACTTTCACACTGCTTGCAATTGTTTCTTTCCTCAATTCACTGTTGAGGAAGAACAACAAAAAGAAATTGCCTCCCAGTCCAAGAGGGCTCCCAATTTTGGGACATCTCCATCTCCTGGGAAAGAATCCTCACCAAGATTTGCATAAGCTATCTATGCAGCATGGCCCTATCATGCATTTACGATTTGGATTCGTCTCAAACATCATTGTTTCCTCCCCTCACGCGGCTGAGCAATTTCTTAAGACACATGATCTTGTTTTTGCTAGTAGGCCACCTCATGAGGCTGCTAAATATATCGGTTTTGGGCAAAGTAACTTGTCCTTCGGTCAATATGGTTCATATTGGCGAAACATGAGAAAGTTATGCACCTTAAATCTTCTTAGCCAGCTTAAAATCAATTCATTTCAATCTATGAGAAGAGAAGAACTTGAATTGTTTTTGAAGTCACTCAAAGAGGCAGCTTTAAATCGCGATGTTGTTGATATTAGTGCTGAGGTTGCAGCCTTAAACGCAAATATGAGTTGTCTGATGGTGTTTGGGAAGAAGTACGCCGACAAGGAATTTGATGAGAGGGGATTTAAAGCTGTGATTAAAGAGGGCATGCAATTATCTGCAACTCCTAATCTTGGCGATTATTATCCTTATCTTGGAGTACTTGACCTTCAAGGATTGACCAGAAGGATGAAGGCTATTGGCAAAGTTTTCGACGAATTTTTTGAGAAGATTATTGATGAGCATGAGCAATCTGAAAACCAAGCTAGGCAAGCAGATGATTTTGTCTATACCATGTTGGCCCTGATGAGATCTGGAGAAACCGAATTCCAATTTGATCGCCGCCACATCAAAGCAATTTTGTTGGTAAGTCGTGTTTAACTTTTCCTCTCTCAGAATTTAGAACGGCAAGTTCATTGTGTACATGTCCGACAAAAAGATTTTACTAAGCTTCTGATTATCACTGCATGCTTCTCACTTTTCCTCAATTATACATTTAGCCAATGCAGCTTTTCAACTGATCACCCTAAGAATCGTCTCAAGTCAAAACATGAAATTCAGATTATTAGCCCGATTGAATTCTGCATCAGCTCTTCTGTAATCATAAATCATAGTGTCAAATTAATTTTTGGCGTTAGACCAATCAATGCTTCTGTGTCTGTGCTTTTTGCATTTTATTTTACATTCATTAAATCAAATAATATCTTCATTCCAGGACATGCTTGTTGCGTCAATGGACACTTCAGCTACAGTTGTTGAATGGATACTCGCGGAGCTCCTGAAACACCCGCGAGTAATGAAGAAAGTCCAGCAAGAATTGGAAGAAGTAGTGGGCCTAAACAGGATGGTCGAGGAGTCAGATTTGGACAGCCTGAAGTACTTAGAAATGGCTGTGAAGGAAGCACTAAGGCTCCATCCTGTGGCGCCATTGCTAATCCCTCATGCATCGATGGAAGATTGTACTGTTGATGGCTTTTATGTACCGAAAAATTCACGAGTGATTATCAATGTTTGGACAATTGGGAGAGATCCAAATGCATGGTCTAATCCTGAGGAGTTTGTTCCAGAGAGATTTGTTGGGAGCAATATAGATCTAAGGGGGCATGATTTTCAACTTCTGCCTTTTGGCTCAGGCAGAAGAGGCTGCCCTGGAATTCAGTTGGGGCTCACTGTGGTTCGTCTTCTGGTAGCACAATTGGTGCACTGTTTCAATTGGGAGCTTCCAAATGGGATGTCACCTAAAGAGCTGGATATGACCGAGGAATTTGGTCTTGTGGTGACCAGAGCCGAGCATCTCATGGCTATTCCTACTTATCGACTAAGCAAATGATCAACTAATTAAGGGTTTTGCTCTCCAATTTTTGTTACTTGTACTTTGTTTTCTTTATATATATAGACACACAGACACGCATAAACGAAAAGGGAGTGCCAAAACTGTTACCCATTAATTAGTGCCTAAAATTGCATGATAACGTATAACATTTCTCCTCCTGATGTAATAAGGAAGTAATTTAAGGACTTTTACTCTAATTTTACTGCAATTTTATTAGTGGAAGCTTTTGAAAACAGCGACCATATATCCTGTCATTCATAAATAGTACTATGACTTTTTTAAGAAATGTTAACGTAGCATATACCAAGACAGCTTTAGTTTTTTGCATGTAATAACTTCTTTATTGATGAATGCAACTTTTCTTTGCCAAATTGAAACTTTCAATCTTGACGGTTAGGCGTCATTATAAATATTGGGATAATTTCCTACACTTCTCTTGAGGTTTCTAACAATTTCACTTCACATCCCTTGATGTTTCTATTATTTTATTTGCCTCTCCTATTTTCACTTTTATGTAACAAAATTGGTCCATCTACATAAAAAATTCATTTAAAATGCTTAAATGTATTTTTTTTCCCCTCAAATTAGCCTTACATGATTCATATAAAAACTTAACTAAAAAACTTGAAAATGCAAAAAAAAAAAAAAAAATGAGATAAGTTGTTTTTAAAAAACGGCAAGCTGATTAGGCATATTATAATAAAGTTACTAAGAGAATTAAGAATATAAATTTTGGTGCTCGAAAATACTTAATCGAAGTTTGTTTGGAAAATTTACTATGAAATTTGATCCTATGGACAATTTCATTATTGCTAATAGTGATTGATTTTCTTTCTTTCTTTTTTTCCTTTTGTAATTTTAAGCTCATTTTAAAATTTATATTTTTTATTTCAATTTCTTATTGATTTAAGTATTTTCAAAGATCAAGCTTTAGAAATTTAATTTTCTCCATGATTTCGTTATAATCTACTGAGTTCTTTGCAACATGACATAAGCGATCTTTCAAGATCAATTTCTTTCCCTTTTTATGTATTCTCAAGTAAATTTTCAATTAAATTTGATATATTATTTTTTTATAAGCCATGAAATGTTATTTTGAAATGAAAATAATTTTTAGCATTCTACATCAATTTCTTTATGTGTTTGGACTGATATTATTATATTGAAACTCAAACTAGGTGAAATAAATGTAATGTTAGAAACCTCAGGGGGAACCAAGCGAAATTACTAGAAACCGAAGGCAATTTTTGAAATTATCTCTTATTATTTGTCACCAAATTTGATGAGCAACAAGTACTTAGAAGTAAATTGATGAGTTGCTAGTGACTACTGCTATAAGAGACCCAAATAGTCATTTAAGATAAATCAATAAAGTTTTTCGCTTTAGTTTTGGACTCTCAAAGCAAAGCTTGTAAATAACACTTTTCGTTCTCTTCCCATCGCAAGAGGGCGGGGCTTTTTCTTTCTATCAGTTTTAAGATAAATCAATAAAGCTATTCTCTTTAATTTCTGTTTCTTTTCTTTTTTTTGCCATTTCTTTGGGTAAGAAAAAACAATTCAGTGGCGTTTGATCATTTGTTGCATAAGTAAATTGCCCTTAACTGTTCGCTGGTACATGAGATCATATTAGTTTTGATTAAATAAAGCCATCCTACCCAAATGAATGATACATCTTTTATCGTTGTCAAGACAGATGCTCATATCCTTCAACTTGGTGAACCGTGTCGAAGTCTTTTATATTATTACTGAAAAAGAAAGGTAAAAAGATCGTGGACATGCCAAATGCACTAAATTTCATATGGTCCATGATGAGCAATAGCGATCAAAGATATTTGCATATATGCGGACACAAAAGTTCTCGTGGATAAAGTTTTAAGTTTTCAAAGGTTATTTGGCCCCATTGTTCTGCCTGTAACCGTGAGTGATATTGAAGTTTGCAAGTGATCATATTTTGGTTACTTCAACATGAGCCAAGAAACGAGGTCTAGAGTGCCCCCTTTTTTATTTATTTATTTAATTTTTTTTGTTTGAAAGATTTGAGATCTAGAATTGAAAGGCATAACATTTTAAGATACGTATTTTGGCGTAATTTCATTTTTTTTTCATGGAACTCAGGAGTTTCAGAATAGATTTTTTTTTGCCAGGCTATTCATCCGTTACATATCTCAATCAGCAACAACTAAAAGTGGATTCGTATTTGTAATAAACCCTCATTCATTTTTCTCAAGTAACAAATATTAAGTATAGACCCTTCAAATTAATTAATGAAGAGAAAGTTCTCTTAGATAACAAGAGCGTATTACTATCCTTTTTGAGTGGTAGGTGCAATCTGGCCTCGTGGTGACCAGAGCCAAGCATCTCATGGTTCCTACCTATGGACTAAGCAAATGATGAAGGTGGCAATTTTCGCGCTCTAATTTTTGTTATTGGTATTTTTTTTTTATAAATTATATATATATAGACACAAACAGATTTTTTTTTTTTTTTTATAATCCTATACTATTACATGGGGAAGAGGAGTTTGGCATGGTGGGATTCGAACTCCCGATCTCTAGGATGGAATCATAGAGCTCTAACCGCTCGACCCTCTATTCGTTTATCACACAAACACATACATATAAACGAAAAGGGATGTCAATACTGTTACCCATTAATTAGTGCCTAGAATTGCGTGATAATGTATTACATTTCTCCTCCTGATGTAATAAGGAAGTAATTTAAGGACTTTTACTCTAATTTTACAGCAATTTTATTAGTGGAAGCTTTTGAAAACAGCGACCATATATCATGTCATTCATAAATAGCAATATGACTTTTTATACGAAATGTTAACATAGCACATCCTAAGACAGCTTTAGTTTTTTTCATGTAATAACTTGTTAATTGATGGATGCAACTTTTCTTAGCCAAATTGAAACTTTCAATCTCGACGGTTAGGCGTCATTAAATATTGGGATAATTTTCTACACCTCCTTGAGGTTTCTAACAATTTCACTTCACATCCCTGGAGGTTTCTAATATTATATTTGCCTCTCCTATTTTCACTTTTATGTAACAAAATTAGTCCATCTACATAAAACAATTCATTTAAAATGCTTAAATGTATTTTCTTTCTCAAATTAACCTTACATGACTCATGTAATAAATTTAACTGAAAAAAACTAAAAATGCATTAAAACGAGAAAAATTGTTTTTAAAAAATGGCAAGCTAATCAGGCATATTATGATAAAGTTACTGAGAGAATTAAAAATATAAATTTTGGTGCTTGAAAATACTTAATAGAAGTTTGTTTGGAAAAATTAACTATGAAATTTGATCTTATGAACAACTTCATTATTACTGATAGAGATTGATTTTTTACCTTTTTTTTTTCCTTTTGTAATTTTAAGCTCATTTCAAATTTAAATTTGTTATTTTAATTTCTTAGAGATTTAAGTATTTTCAAACATCAATATTGAGAAATATAACTTTCTCCATGATTTCATTATAATCTACGGAGTTATTTGCATCATGACAAGTGATCTTTTAAGACCAATTCCTTTCTCTTTTATGTATTCTCAAGTCAATATTCAGTTAAAATTTGATATATTAATTTTTTATAATCCATGAAAAGTTATTCTGAGATGAAAATAATTTTTAGCATTTCTCATCAATTTTTTTATGTTTATGGACTGATATTATTATATTGAAACCCGAACTAGGGGAAATAAATGTAATGTTAGAAACCTCAAGGGGCAAGCAAGTGAAATCACTAGAAAGCCGAGGGCAATTTTTGAAATTATCTCTTATATATTAGCAACAAGTATTTGTTACTTAGAAGTAAATTGATGAGTTGATAGTGATTATTGCTATAAGAGAGCCAAATAGTCATTAAAGATAAATCAATAAAATTATTCTCTTTAATTTTGGACTCTCAAAGCAAAGCTTGAAAATAATACTTTTCGTTCTCTTCCCACCGCAGGAGGCAGGGCTTTTTCTTTCTATCAGTTTTAAGAAAAATCTATAAAGTTATTCTCTTTAATTTCTTTTCTTCTTTTTTTTCTTTTGCCATTTCTTTGGGTAAGCAAAAACAATTCATTGGCCTTTGGTCATCTGTTGCATAAGCAAATTGCCTACTCTTCGCTGATACATGAGATCATATTAATTTTGAATATAAAAAAAAAAAAAAAAGCCATCGTACCCTAATGAATAATACATCTTTTAACGTTGTCAAGACAGATACTCATATCCTTACACTTGGTGAACCGTGTGGAAGTCTTGTATAGTATTGTTGAAAAAGAAAGGTGAAAAGATCGTGGACATGCCAAATGCACTAAATTTCAAATGGTCCATCAGCAATAGCGATCAAAGATATTTGCATATATGTGGACACAAAAGTTGTCATAGATAAAGTTTGAAGTCTTCAAGGTTATTTGGCTCCATTTTTCTGCCTGTAACCATGATTGATATTGAAGTTTACATGTGATCATATTTTGGATACTTCAATATGAGCCAAGAAACAAGGTCTAGAGTTTCCCTTTTCTTTTTTTTCTTTTTTTTTTTTAAGATTTGAGATCTAGAATTGAAAGGCATCACATTTTAAGATACGCATTTTTGGGTAATTTCATTTTTTTCATGGAACTTAGGAGTTTCAAAATTCATTTTGTCAGGCTATTCATCCGTTACATATCTCAATCAGCAACAACTAGATGTAGATTAATGCACATTATTAAATGTTTTGATTATTAATGTGGTTCGTATTTGTAATAAACCCTCATTCATTTTCTTCAGGTAACAAGTATTAAGCATAGGCCTTCTAATTAATTAATGAAGAAGAAAGTCTTCTAATTAAAATAAGATCGTCCCGTTACTACTTTTGAGTAGCAAGTGCAGTTCAGCCCTTAAGCGTCTTTTTGTATCCAAATTATACAGTTTTATTATAACCCAAAGAAAATTCTCTCGATCTCTATTATAATCACAATCAAAATTTCTTTCAGATGAAGTCTGCAAGAATAATTCTTGTTTTGGGCATTGTTTTCATGTCACTGTATGCAGGTATATTCAATTTCTTTTTGGCCTTCATAAAAAGTTATGAAAACTGAATCGTCAACGTGAACAATCTTGGACTGAACTTCAAAATTTCATTCATATCTCAGCGTTACATTTTTTTTTTTTTTTTATAAGTCCTACATTATTATAATAGGATGGAGAATTGATGTTAATGGGATTCAAACCCCAACCTCTGAAGTAGAGTCGTAAAACTCTAATAACTCGACTCTCTATTCGTTCCCCTTTACTTTACATGAGGTATCAGTTAATTTCTATCTCTGTCCTCTAAAAAAATGAAGCTGTCTCCATGATCTTTTGGGATAAATTAGATCTTTCAGGGCTGGAGCCCAAATGATGGCCTTTTAAATCGTTTGAGGCTATTAAGGACTTTTATGAGCGAAAAATTGCGTTTTGTTGAATCGTCAGATGTGATTGATGGCAATATACATTTTGCATTAGATTTACGAAGATACATACATATACATATATACATATATATACATACATATATGTATATATATACACACACATACAAGTGTTGTGTGTGTATGTGTATGTGTGGGCGCGCCAATGTATATATATACACATATACATGTGATCAAATGTGCCATTGTCGTACAGGTAGTAGTTGCAGACTGGCCTTAGTGTGCAAGGAGGAAAGGATGTCTCGGCCACCATTTGCCTGCAAGCAGCCACACTGCGATCAATTTTGTGCAAGATTGCACCCTAAAGGATGGGGAAAATGCAAAGACCACGACAAATTCATGTGCCAGTGTTTTTACGTTTGCTACAAAAATACGCCTCTTCCAAAGAGCCTCAAACCAAACTGATCCAAAATCTGCTTTTATGATTTTATCCCAATTCTATTTCTTTTTTACTTAATGTTTTAGGACCAAGGAGTGGTTGCTGTGGAATTCTTGTACTTTCCTCTGCTGAGTTTAGATGAAATTTCTTCTACTTTAATGATTTCCTTTTTTTGTCTTTTTCTGTTTCATTTGAGCAGGTAGAAATATCATCTTTGCAGTTACGTCTTCTGTGACAATTGGAATAATTACATGGCAATATATATATATATATATATATATATATATATATATATATATAGTATTAGTGATTTGGCAAACTCTATGTAGGCGTCCTTTGTGAAAACACACACGCGTTTGATAAGTTAGTTTTAATTTAGAAAAAATTTATGAACAAGTTTTTTTAAAACAATTTATTAATAGTGGGGAGACCACTTTAGCATACTTCGTGTGATTCTTTATTAAAATACTGTAAATAAAAAAAATGTAACATAAAAAGATAGTTTTTAGTTAATTATTAAATTTATGATTTTATTTTTTAATAAAAGGATAATTAGTAGTTATCTGATATTAAAGGAAGAGACCACCAAACTAATTGCTTTTCATTCAAAGATTGAAGAGAGAACGCCCTTTGATAAGTTGGTCTCCCTTCTCTTTTTTGTATTGTTATTTTATTATGATTACTATGTACAAGGGGAAAGTACTCTTTTGTAATGTTAGTCTCACACTTCCCCTGTTTATGTGTATAAATTTTTATAATTTAAATTGTAACTACTCATAAATGTCAAAAATAGTTACTAATCAAATAACAACTCATCAACATCCATTTCAAATAAAAAAAATCTGAATATTCATAATTTTATATAAAAAGTTTTTGAAAATTTTAGAACATATTCTTAGTATGGTTTATATATTTTGCGATGTAAATTTTTGTAAAATTGTTTTATCCAAAAAAAATTATGTTGTATAAATTAGCATGTGTATTTATCACTAGACTGGCTTTATGGTTTTTAATTTGGAAGAATCTCACCTCCTAATTAATTTTTATATCATGTTCCATAAATCTCGAGTGATTATTAATGTCAGTGAGCACAAATCAGAATTTCAAAAATTGCCCTGTTAATGTAATATTTGTAATTGAAATACTTGTGCAAAATCGTGAAGAAAAGTACTATTTGTAATTCAATTTAAACACAAATGAATGAGGCCCAGACAGCTGCCAAGTAACTTTTCTTACCGAAAAAGAGAATAAATTTTTATTATTCGCAATTTCTAGGAGTTTACTCAATGCCTCACAGTTTACAAAAAAAAAAAAAAATCTTGTATGAATTCAATTCACAACTACTTTTGTAAATTATTTGGTTTAAACAAACGCTACATAATTGCGCTTGCATTCCTTTCTTACATTAGTATGCATCATTTAACTCATACAACCTTATTTATATCACGTGATTCGAGAGTGAACTGTGGATAGAATCTACGAATCTTAGTTACATAGCCTACATTGTAGTTTTACATTTACTTGACATAACCATAATATACATCATCATCAAACACATAAAAAAAAAAAAAAAAGAAGAAGAAAAAAAGGAGGGCGCATGAAAAGGTTCAAAAAACTATCCAAATCAAAAACGGACGGCATCTGATTTGACGGTGGGCTGAAATGAAAGCCAAGCTCCAGATGTTTGACATGAATTTAGTAGTGGGCTGGTCCTGATAGCTAAAGAGCCTCGTGGAGGGCTTAGTCCATGTCTAGCCCGCAAAGCCCGAAGGTAGGGGGAGTTGATCCGAATAAGCAGTGTAGTGGGACTGGGAGCAGTCGACTCGGGAGGAATGAGCAGCAGGATGAGGTTGCTGATTGTGACTGTTATTGTTGAAGGATGCAGCACCGACAGCCTTGTATTGGATGCTATGGAACCATCAAAATTCTTCTTTGTTTTGAAGTATTGATCAGTTCATAGGAGATATGTTCAAGTTGCTTTTCAGTATAACTGCCCCAGAAATTGCACAAAAGTTCTTTAGTTTCCTACAAGAAGGCATTGAAAAAGCAACTATTCTTGGCTTTTCTTCAATCCTGTCATATTTTTGAGGAAGTAATCCACAATCAACCTAATGATTCCTCCATCAATTACTGGAGAATGTGAGAATTATATTGAGCTCCTTGACTTGTTTCGGTTTGGCCTGGGGGGCGGGTAGATAATGAAACAAAAGGGGGCGCATGCTCTTGCAAGACATGCTAATTTGCTGCCAGATTGCCAACCAAATTGAATGAGAGCATGTTCCTTCAGATTTGTGATGCCTTGCCTGTCCTAATGGCTGATATTTTTGAGAGTTCCCCTAATAAGATTCCTGTTCCTGTTTGCACAATCTTAGCTTAAACAAATAGGTTTCCCAAGATTTTTAATCTTGAATAAATACAAGAATGACACCATGTTGTCCCCAAAGGCTAGCTTGAATGGGATGGACTTAATTGGTTCAGACAGTAAAACGAAGTAATTATAGTTCAAATCTTCATTCACTGTTGCTGGTCTGATTCAAAATGCCATAGTTGATACTTTATATTTTATATTTTTTTTTTATAAAAAATTAGGTTATCAGTTTTTCGATCAAAAAGATAAATGCTATCTTTGTCTTTTCAGCCACTCATATTTTCTCGTTTAACCAACAAACAAATTGCATGTGGAATAGATTGCTAAAGTACAAATATGAAATATAAATACATAATAACCTTTCTGGGACGGCATAGCTGGCTAACATCATCCTTGCATCAAAAACCATGGCTAGTAATTAAATAACTGTTAATTTGCAAAGCCCAAAATAAAAAATTCTGCTGATTTAGCAAACGACACCAGAAATTGCAACAGAGCAAGTTATGCGTGTCTAAGTTCGAATCAGCTTTAGCGTGAGATAGTGACAACCAAGCTTGACCCATGCTACACATCCGAAGCCCCTTAAGATCCTAGGGGCATTTGATTCGTGTAGAGAAATCAGAATCAGAATCGAAATCATTCACTTTAAAATCGGAATCAGAATTCTAAGGGCAACCAGTGTTTCTGCTTGGTTAAATGTCAGCTGAAATTTAACTAAATTTTATTTTTGACCTTGATATAAAATTTATTATAAAATAAAATAATTACACATGAATACTTAAATACTTATATATATATATATATATATATATATATATATATATATGCACAGAGCAACTCCTTTTTTTTCAAACCTATAACCCTCAGTTTTGAAAACCTTATCATCCTTAATCATGTACCTCTTTTTCAAACTTATAACCCTCACTTTTGAAGACCTTATAGTTCTAGATTATCTAGCTTTGATGATTAACAAACATATGATGATATCTACTAATAAGTTAATCAATTTGCTTTAGCAACAAAACAATTGAGGAATCAAAAAGAAGTCAAAATTGCACAATTTATAAAAATGATTCCGATTCCCTCTGACCAAGCAACCCCTTAGTTAATCAAGAGCGCATAAATTTGAGTTATTTATTGTAATAAACGTTTGTGCTGATTGTTTAACAACATATACTGCTTGATTTACACAAAAATAAATAAATAAACACTTCACATTAAATCTATACAAATAGATTTTACAATAAGTAACTCAAAATTGAGCCCAATTCATAAGCGACGGGGCACACCCTTTTCACAAATTCTCCCAAAGATCTTCACCACAAAAGGCAAGTTAAAGCAAGTTCATCCAGGAAGAAATATAGTCCTTCCAATGCCAAACTTGATAGAGCATAAACGATAAAAGTTCACATAGGATGCAGAATATGGCAAAATTAAACAAGATTAGGATAGATAAAAGACTTGATCACCAGACCACAATGCAATCACCCAAGAC
The DNA here is from genome assembly GCA_024721245.1 of Mitragyna speciosa. Lineage (NCBI taxonomy): Eukaryota > Viridiplantae > Streptophyta > Magnoliopsida > Gentianales > Rubiaceae > Mitragyna > Mitragyna speciosa. Next base: position 2,765,110 of record CM045562.1, read on the forward strand.
AAATGTGATGTTTTAAAAGAAACAGACAAATCACTACAAGGAACAAGAAATTAAACTTCTACTATTCGCTGTGAGTGACCTACAATGGGTCGAGCTATTATTTGTCAGCAGAAACAATGACAATAAATAGCTGGCCTGAATTCACAATCAAACTAAAGAATATGTCAATCAATCAACGGATCAATCATCCCTTTACCCAAAAATTGCAGGGGGAGGAAGGTGACAATTGCCAGATTAGAAGGCAATCAAATCAACCAGGTGAAGGAAGAAAGGAAAAAAATTAAGGGTAAAAAAAAAAAAAAAAAAAAAAAAGAACGAGCAAGTCAAGGGAAGAACTAATTGCAACAAGATGTACAAAACTTCACACGGATATGGAACAGAGATCTTCAAAAACTTGTCTGATATTGGGCCTTTCATTTACAGGAAGGATACACCTCAGTGATACAGCAAGCAAGTCGTCCATTGCTTTTGAGTGCTCTTCACCACCAGCTATATCTCTGTCAATACAGTCCATCCCTCGACCTTCTTGATCACACAGCCGGACCCAGTCCGTAAGATCAACAGCTCCAGACTGACCAGAGATGATGTCACCAGCACTTCTTCTGGTCAACAATTCCATCAGAATCACACCAAGTGCATAAACATCAGCCTTATATGACGGCATAGGTTTTGTGGCACTTGCAAGTTCTGGGGCACGATATCCAAGGGCTCCCAGGTTCAGTATCTGCTCAGCAATGCCAGCTGGAGTCATCAGGCGCTGGAGACAATAATCCGTAAGACGAGCATTGTAGTTAGCCCCCTCCAAGAGAACATTAGTTGGCTTCAAGTTTCCATGAGGCAATCCTCTATCATGAAGGTACATTAGACACCGAGCAACATCAACAGCAACCTTTAACCTTTGACCAAATGATAACGGGGAGTACCTCCTAGGAGTTGTCTCTGTATGAAATACATACTAACATATGAACAAAGCATATGATATTATCAAAGCTTTACCTCTATACCTACAACAAGCCATATGCTAATCAGAATCAAACAGTTGAAATACGAAATCACCAAACAACCAAGTTCCAATTCAGTCAAACTAAAACCGAAGCAAAGTCATCAACTCTAGCAGGAATGCACTCACATCCTTTGGCAAACATAATAATACTATAGAAGTTCTGCAATTGGGAATTTAAAGTCTCCTACACAATTTCTCAATGCTAAATGCTAATCAATAATATGTAAATGATGCATAAAGCCTTGTGTCAACTGTTCTGCACTAATAAAATTCACTCAACTTGCCAGCAATCTATTCTAATGCGCTGAAATGATCGTGACTTCCTGTTCTGTCTTTTCTCTTTCAGGTGACAGAATCACTTAAAAGGGAAACAATTATATGGATATCTTCACATACCCTTAACATTTATATGATCTGCATCCAACTAATATACAAGTGCTTCTCAATCTCAGGATGTCCCTCGTACTCAACCAATTAATTTTTATTCAAATCCAACTCATTTGAGACATGCCACTAATGGAAATCTGCTTCAAAGATTTTGCATGTAATCGCAGTTGAGGCAAAGCGTAATCTGGTAGGAACTTAAGAAAGCTTGACTAGGCAGGGGTCCTCAGAAGAGAAAAGCCCAAATGCCAGCACATACCTATAAGCAGATTGCGAGCTTATAATAAAACAGCCAGGAGGGAGAGAAATAAAAGCTTCCTCGAAAAGATACTCAGATGCTCATATACTATATTGTGACTTAAGTACCATACCACTAATAAGGTAACAATTAAAACACACAATCAGAAAACAACAAAGACAGGATTTTATATTTCCAAATAGCACAATGAGGAAGTAGAAAGCACATCAACAGGATTTGCCCAAAGGGGAGATAATAATAAGTACCCTATTATATGAAACCATATAAAAACAAGAAAATAGGGTAAAGGCCACACGTATTGCCAATTGAATAGCATGTTCGAAGGGCTTACCATAAAGATGTAGGGCCAAGCTATCTCCCCGTATGTAGTCTGCCAAGACAAGTCTTTCTTGTTCTCTAGGTCCCCAATAGTAAGCTCGCAAAGGAACAACATTGGGGTGTCTTATTGATCCAATCTTTCTAACTTCTTTTGCAAATTCTTTCTTGTTTTTGACCAATCCTACTCGCAACCACTTTACAGATAGCATATGACCGTTGTCAAGGGTGGCTTTGTATAGCGTACCATGACTACTTCTACCGAGAACTTCTGCTGGAGCACGAGATAACTCCTCAGCTGTAAATGTCAGTGAAGCATCCAGAAAGAACAGTTCTCCAGCCAACCTATCCGGAGAATACACATCCAAAGTCACCGGTTGTTCGAATGTGTCAACAAGGCGGGGTGAGGAAGCTATTGGGGAACCTGGAGAGGACTTCCTTCCAGATGTTGCAGGGCGATTATCATGCACGTTGGGATTCACGGATGCAGAACTAATTGCTGAACCCTCAGGTAAAACATGCTCAACAATTTCAGTACTCGATTCCAACGGCCCTGACAGGGACCTTGAGTTTGAAGTTAGCAAATGATCATTAGAAAAGCTTAAAGATGTTGGAGGGGGCTCCTCAGTATGGAATTTGAAAAGTGAAGGCCGACTAAATCTTCCTAGAATAACGTCTCGACCAGCAGTTTGGCTACTAAATCCACTCCGCCCACGAAAGTCATGGAACTGAGCTCGATAGTATGCCATTAAAACAAAGGCAATCATAAAAGCAGCTCCAACAGAGGCAACAATAATAGCTATCCTTATACTAGATTTCGAGTTGTGATGTCTTTCTCCCCCATGAATTTCATCAGGAACATGATGATTTGGAGATGATCCCACTAGCAAGTTGTTCCCAGGATGAAATGAAGAATCTGGGAAAGCTCTCAAATTTTCTGGGATTGTCCCCTCTAAATCATTGTAGGACACATTGAAAACATGCAGGTTTGGTGAAAGTTTATCCGGTATCTTGCCGTTGAAATTATTATTTGAAAGATCAAGATATTCCAAGGCATTAAGTTTGTCTAGTTCATTCGGCAGCTTTCCAGATATCTGATTTCTTGCCAGATTCAGTAATTTAAGCCTCCCCAAATTACCAACATCTGAAGATAAGATCCCTGTCAAGGAATTTTCAGAAAGATCAAGCAACTCCATCTGTGGATAAGAAGGAAGTACCAATAACTCACTGGTATGGGAATTATCAATAGGAATTGCTCCTGTCAAATGATTCCTTGACATGTTCAGGTTGGTCAAGGTCATCGAAGTGAAGAGAGATCGTGGAATAGACCCATCAAGTTCGTTAGAGCTGAGATCAAGGGTTACCAGCCTTGGATAGGTTCCCAGTACAGAAGGCACACTTCCCACTAAAGAGTTGTGTCCAAGATTTAGCAAAGTCAACCTTTGAAACTGTGTCCGGTTGGAAATGCTTCCAGTCAAATTGTTCGAGCTCACATCTAAAATTTCCAAGTTGGCTCCCCACTCCTCCATTACTTCGATGTCATCAGATAGCATATTTCTACTCAAGTCGACAACATGACAATTTCCTAAAGAAGGCGGAAGTGAACCTGATAGCACATTAGATGAAAGATTCAAAGTACTCAAGGTTGTTGAGTTAACTTCTTGAATAGGACCTGAAAGAATCACCGACAGAATCTTTAGGAAATTTGAGACATGATGTTCCGGGATGGAAAAAAAATCTTATAATCAAGGCAAGTTGTAAAGGGTTTGTAATAAATATGCAACATCCTAACTCTTACTAATAAGTTTTGCTAAAACAATAGGAAATTAAGAAGCAGAATCTCTTCTGCTATTTAGCTAATTGCGAATTCATGATCACTTGAAGCTATATGTTTTCTGAAGCTCTTTTTTAAGATTCTCATAGTCCATGATATACAAAAGTTTGAACAGGCCAGACCACAATAAAATCAATGAATACAGGAGCAATGAAGAGATATCAAGCAGATACAAACATGTCTATTTTAGAGAATCACTAAATTTCTCTCATCTCTCCCTCTCTTGATATGAGAGAAGTTTCTACCAGTGATAGTTACAGTAAATTCAGAAACAAATCTAACCAAGGTCACCATATAGGGACCAAATAGAAACAGCTTCAAATAAAATGTAGAAAATTGTGTAATGCAAGGAATCGACATCTTATCATGACTAAAAGGAAAAATCTTATTTTGTCAACATTCTATTCTTCCTCTATTTGTTTTTTCATCCCATTTTCTTTTTTGATGATAAATTTCTGCATTGCTTCCGCTTAATTAGATATCGAGAATAAAGAACTTAAAGACTCGTCTTAAATCGCTCACAAAGTCAAAATTGACAAGTTAAACAAATTGGAGAGAAATAACTACACACGAAAAGAACCGGGGGTTAAGTGAAAATCAGAATACTTACATCAAGGTTTCTTGATTTGAACATTCAATCTGATTAATGCAATGATCCAAAGATTTATCGTCAAACTCAAATCTTCAATGTGTTTTGCTGTATCAACTTAAAATCGGTACCTTAACTAAAAGTAGTGCCTGTTATCCCTCCAGCCAAAGACAAACTCTTTTTCTTTTTAACCTAAACTCTAGGTAAAGACCAGTGACTCTTGATAACAACCAATGCTACTGAACAACCCGACATGCACAATGCTTCAAGAATAGCGGAAATAAATACCACAGCCAGTTTGTTAGACGAAATATGTCTAGGTATGACGCAAAAGCTAAAAAAATGCCCAACAAAGATTATCTAAACCAGCAAAGGAACTGTTCACAATTTCAACTGCAAGTTGAAATATCCAATTCCAAATTCAACAAATTAAAGCACTAGAGTGACCAATTCCAAATTCAATCTATGCTCTACCATTTAATGTATTTACATCATGCAATAGACAACTTGGTAATCAAAAGGCAAAAGTAACGTAATAGTAAAAATAAATAGCTCAAAAAAGTTCATAGAATCAATCTCTCACCAGAAAATTGATTGCTACTAAGATCCAATTCCACCAATGGGACTGGCCCCTGTAAGAACTCCACAGGTATTGGACCAGATAGCTGATTACTCCCCAAGATCAAAACTCGCAAATACGGCAATGTAGCCATTGACGGAAGCTCCCCAGTAATCCCAGTATCTCCCAAATCCAAAACCCTCAAATTCCTAAACAGCTCAATCACATCTCCCGCGAAAAACCTGCCTTCCAATTTGTTACCACTCAAATTCAGATATTGAACTGTATTAGCCAAGCTAGACACCTTGTCCGCACTCAAAGCCAACGACCCAGCAAACGAATTCCCACTCAAATCCACATACTCCAAATTCCTCAAAACCGAAAATATCGATTCTACACTGCCACTCAGAAAATTACCATGTAAATCAAGCACTTTTAGCTGATTCAAGTTGTAGGTACTGCCCGGGTACCAGCCAGTGAAATTATTCCGAGACAAATTCAGATAATTCAAGCCCCAGAGGTCGTTGAGGCGGTCGGGGATAGGCCCAATGAATTGGTTGTTGGAGAGATCTAAATGCTGCAGAGAAGTCATGGTTCCGAGGGCGGGGACGAGGCGGCCGGTGAAGGAATTGCCTGAAAGAGTGAGGTTTTGGAGGGATTTAAGGGGTAAAAGAGTGATGAATTTGAGTTCGCCGGAGAGGCCGAGACCGTCGAGATGAACGGCGGTGACATTGTTCGAAAAGGGGTCGCAGAAAACACCGTGAAAGGAAGGACAAGTGGCGTTGCCGCCGGAGGGAATGGCTGGATCTAGAAGGGTTTGGTTCCATGTGGAGAAAATTTTGTTCAATGGGTCTTGTTTTATCCCCTTTTTGAACTCTAGTAGCGACCGGATTTCTTCCTCAGAGGCGGCGGAGGAGCGGTGGAGGAGGAAAAGCAGGAGGAGGAGAAGAAAGAGGAAAAATGTGGGTTTCAGAGAAAGAATGAGAGTCATAATGGGGAGTTCTAAAAAAATGGCGAATGCGATGTAAAGGAAAGTAGTATTAAGGCATTAAAAGGGTGATGGTGGTGCTGCTAGGGAGGTGGATGTGGCGGTGGGCAGTGGAAGAAGGTGGTCGTCGGAGGGGGAAAAGGGGAGGGAAGACAGAGTGAAAAGGTTTTTATATATTGGTGTGAGTGAGTTGTGTGCTGTCTGTTCTCTATCTCTCTCTGTCTGTCACTGTGTGAGTGTGTGAGAGAGAAAGGAAGGATATTGTGTGAGTATGTGAGAGAGAAGGGAAGGATATTGTGTGAGAGAGAAGGGAAGGATATTGTGTGAGAGAAAAGGTAAGGATTCGTGGTAGTGTGTGTGAGAGAGAAAGGAGGGATTGTGTGTAAGCTACTGTGCGAGTATGTGAGAGAGAAAAAGAGTGTGAGTGTGTGAGTTTGCGAATTTTTCACTGTGTGAGTGTGTGAGAGAAAAAAAGGAGGGGATGCTCGTCAAAAAAAATATACAGAAACGGTGGGAATTAGATACATGAGAGATGAGTTGGCTAAAAGTAAGGGGCGAGGAATTGAGAGTGAATGGATGGGATTGGGGAATATATAATTATTGGTTCCAAGAATTTATTCTATCCAAAAAAAATTAAATTGAATGTGAATTTTATTTGAAGAAATGGATTATAAGGCATAACCAATTTTTATTGTTTCAAAGAATTTACCTGATTTATATGGATTAAAATGAGCTACAAAAATTAAAAATAGGTTGAATTTTATTTCTCATTTTAGTACATTAATAAATTACATCATGAATGATAAAATTTATAAATAGTATAAATTTAGAATAAAGAAATATGAAATTACTTTCTCTTTTGCAGTAATAAAAAAAGAAAGTTCCACAATACTAATTACTTATCAGATGTCATTTTAATGGATAAAATTTACTAGCAATACTTTAGCTATCCTTTAGTGGGATGACAGTGACAACGACTTTGCCCAATCTGAGTCAAGCAAAATGGTTTAAAAGCGGAATTCTACAGCACGCTTTAAGGTCAGCTAAGCCGGTGGTCTCTTTTCACTTGGCACGCAAATTTTAAAAAATATAAAAAAGGAAGAGAAAAATTGGTTCAAGTAAATGAAGGAGAGCAAAGAAAGGGGAAGGGAGAAAGGGACGTTTGTTTTGATTTATATGTGGAAAATGTTGTCCCACTTTAAACTTTAATTTGTGAGTTGGTGTCTTGCTTTTGTGAGTAATTTTTGCAAGGGGAAGTTGTCCGTTGGTACTTGGTAGATATATGGGAAGTGTATCGGTAGTGGGAACATGTACGAAAATGGTTTTTTTTTTTTTTATGGAAATTATGTTTGAAAGACGGCATTTAAACAAAGAATAATCTCAATTGAGCTTTATTTTTTTTCCCTTTCTTTGTATCAAAGATTGATTCATTGGCTTTTGTGTTTGCGTGTAAGAGAGTGACAAATAAGATATTACAAGAGTTTAGTGAGAATTTTCATTTTATATGTGTGTTTAGTTGAAATTTTAAATAGATTGTTTCAAACGCTTAATGGTTGAAATTTACACAAATTTTATTTTAAAAAAAAATTATGAGATCGTGATTTAGAAGTGTACAAAAAAAAAATTCACATGGTGTACTGAGCCCGCCAAATAATGTATTATATATACATTCTATGAGGGCAAAATTCGTGCATGAAATTACATATTGATTAGAAGTGTTTAAGTGAAAAATTATTGAAAGGGCGTTGAAAATTATAGCTAACTTGTGCATGAAAAAATAGAAATAATGAAAAATACACAAAACATCTCTTACATATCACATTTTTTATTTTCTTTTTTCTTCATTTTTGAAATGATACATTTATTTTCATCATAAAATTAAAATGCACTATATTGGTCCCAAACCCTTATTTCGGTTACTTTTTCGCATGCAATGGCACCACATGGCAAATTTTATAAGGGCATAAATGTCAAATTATGTTGTTCCTTCCTCTCCACCCATTGCTAGCCCTAATCGTCCACACTCCCATAACCTACCAATCTTCTTCCCCCTCCCACCTCCTTACTACTCCCTCTACCCTCACTACTCACTCCCCATCCTTCCACCACAACCCATTGTCCACATTCTTCATACTCAGACTTCGACATCCTCTAATGATCATCATCTTCCACCTTGACCCAAAATCTCTTAGCCAGCACACCTCTCGCACTCCCTTAACCTACAACCTTCATCATCAATATATCATTACTACCATCATCATCCAAATCCTCTCTTATATGACAATTACCTTTACTTATCTTCAACTTCCACCAAATCCTTGTTCAGTTTCTTCAAAACCACCTCCAAAATTTAAAAATTCAAAATTTAGCCAATTAAAAGCTCTAAAAAAAAAAGATCATCAATGCATATATATGCCCTAAACTCCTTCGAAGACAGCTAATAGAGAAAGGAAGTTTCCATGATTGTAACTTGAATTTACCACTACAATTGTTGAAATCATCATTTAGAAAGTATAGTAAATGAATTGAAATTTATGAAATCCAATAGAATTTAGGTTGTTGAAAATATTCGGGGCACGCCATAAACAAATTAAAAAGAGAGAGCTCGATATCTTTTATGCCTCTATTTCGTTTGGTAAAATGTTTATAATAGCTGAATTCTTTTGAGAGGGGTGAAATATTTTGCATCTATTATGAGATCCTTGCACGCTCTCATGCATGAAAGTTCTTACATAGATTAGGTCTACTACCCACACCTATAGATTTTATGGTTTAAAGAGTGCTATATAAGCATAGTGCTTAAGTAAGAAAGTGATGCAAGAATACGTATGTGATTTTCTTTTAGACCAAAAAAATTTACAAGTAAGACTGTAAACCGAATCTATGTAAGAAATTTTTGCTCTCATGTGTACGCAAGTGTGCATCCATGTGTGAGAGAAAATGGAAGTCCAACCAATCCAATATTGCTTGGAGTTGATCGAAGATGGTGGAGAAGATATGAAATGTAGGAGCAACATTATATTTCATTGAAGAATATAAATGAGAGAATTGCAAAATTTGCAATTAAATTCCTCAATTTTGTCCACAAAAAAATTTATCATCCAATATAACTTTTTGCTACTTGTAAGATTGATCATGTGGTTGTCTCGTGCTGATTTCAACCAAAAAAAAAAAAAAGTAATAGAATTAAGGTCTAGGAATAAACTATTTGAATTTTGTAAGGGATGTAAATATAATATTTAAAAAGTGAGGTACGAAAAAAGTTAAAACGCAAAATATAAAGGGTATTTTGTGTAATTTTTTCAATAGAAATATCCAGTAACTTCAACATGTAGTTTTTACTTTTTGGATGGAAGGAGGCCGAGTGACCTATATCTTTCGACTTACCATTTGTGCATACATGACACAGTAGAAGATGCATTGTACAATGTACTTGTATTAATAATATATGAAGGATCATATCGTCAAGATTTTTATTTTTTAAGATGTCATATGAATTAAAATTGAAGGTATTAGCAAATATATTAATAATGTTATAAATAATATTGTGTACTATTCCTCAAGTAGATTCTGAGTTTCAATATTCTAGAAATTTATCGGTGTAATTATTTTCCTAGAACTTTAATGCTTCCAGCTTTTGATATTAGGATCTTTTTTTTCTTTTTGTTTGCAAATATTTATTGTCCAAAGTTAATATATGTTTCAATGCAATTATTGCTTTATCTTTATGTGAACAATCTTTTGTAGTTCTAATTATTAGTTGATCATTCACTTGAATGTTTTCGTTAATTTAATTACAATTTATTTTTATTTGAAAAAATAACAAAAGGTCATATAAAATTCTTTGCAGGTGGAATCGTTCAAACCCCTACCATATTTAGTTTTTATATTAGAGGATAAATATTATTGGAAAGATCCATAATTCAATTCCTCCCATGTTTTAAATTAGTGGAAATATACTTGTGCATAAAACCTAATTATATATGAGCTGTATATCGTATGCAACCTAGTTATATATGAGCTGTATACCGTATGCCTGCATAAAAAATACTGTAAAAGTTGGGTTAGAAAATGTAGGTTCGGAGGATGATGATGAGGTGAGATAAGCAAGCTGTATGGAAAGACTCTTATTTGTCTACAGTGTGTATACTGTACAGGACAGTACAAAAACAACTCAGCATTCACATGCCTTTTAACCAATCATAAGACGTTTGTCAACTTAATTATGATTTTTATTTCTGCTTTCTTTTTCCCTCTAGATTTCTGTCAAAAATTCTTGGTAAGGTACATTGTACAAAAAGTATGCAGTTTGACTTGACCAATATGGAATACATTTTTCTTCTTCTTTTTCTTTTTTTCAAAAAGTTGTTTTCAGTCGTGGACCTGGGGGGCTAGACAGATTCTTTTTTAAATTGTTTATTTTTTTTTTTTATAATTGGACAATTTGGAAGATTCCTTCTGACTTGGACTTGGAATATATTTACAAACAGTAACAGCAAAAATAATTCTTGTCCATTCTTGCAAAGGCATTTTCGAAATTTTGATTATCAGTTATGAGGAAATATCCCTCGTCATTTTTGTCCATTCAATCAAATTAGTGGACATAAAATGGTTTAGGATTTTTTGTCAATGGCTAAGAGGGTTTAATGTCAAAATGTTTTCTTGATAAAAACTGCAAAAATTTAGTAGATATTTTCTTGCATTTCCTTTTCTAACTACAAGTAACTACTATCTGAATCTTGAACATCGAATTCATTTTCTTAACTGACATCAAGATTATCATATTCACACAACTTTAATGACAAAAGTTAGGATCACCTTTAGAACCATATATCCAAGTGTAAATTTTGGACTTGATGTGTATAGCTGTAATAGTTACTATAGATATTATCTACTTTTGTGTTTTTTTTTTTTTCAAGAAAGTGACACCTCGAATTGGCAAAACTAATCCTATTACCTGTTATTCACGTCAGATTCTACCTAGATCCATTTCTTTAATACAAAGATTTCTCAAGACGTCCATGTTCATATTCATGGAGAATTTTCCTAAGAAAGTTGAATTATGGCATTATTGTTGTGGGCCGCTATCGAAGCAAAATCAGAAGGTAGGAGAAGAGAATTGCGTAAGCGGCGCGATGTTGTAGTTCTTGAAATATCACGCTTTCTGAAGCTCGCTACTTGAAAGCGGGAATTTAAGTCTGTGAAAAACCACGCGTTGAGGTGTTGTGTCACGTGAAGATGGAAGGAGTATTACAATAGAAAGCACGAGTATGGTGTCCCTGATAGGCGGTTGAATGCGTCATTCAGTTGTTTAATCAATCCACTCCTGAAGGCGCGATTTGTTGGGAGCCTTAAAAAGTTGCTTTCAGCTGTGTTTTATGGTTAGGGAACAAAATTATGCATTGAAATGCCCCGAAAATTGTCAAGAACACATGAAATAACCAAAAATTCTATCTGCCTTTAACAATCCTGAGGCGATAATTTGGATCTTAAAAATTTTACAAGAGTCCATCACGAAAAGTCTATTTTGAAAATGCAAGTAGCTCATATAATTGAAATCAATTCCTAAAAGATTTGAAGTTTCATTCTCTTATATATTATGGAACCATTTGGTTCATATTTCTCAATCACTATTACTATGGATATTATTAACCCTACCATGAATATGGGTTTTAACGATTCCCCTAACATGTTTAGTTTAGTAATAGAATGGGCATCATTTTCCTCAAAAGAGTTAATGAATTTGAAAGAGTAGTATTTTGGAAAAAATCATAGAGACCTTAATTAATCACTTTCATTCCGATTAAATGATAGTGATAGTTGTTTTTTAAAATTAAAAATGAATCTCATTATTACTCGTACCAATTCCCCTCCTTAATTCTCCTAACCAAACACTCCCTAAGTGTTCTTATAGAAACCACCTAAAAAGTTCTCACCCATTACACTACAATTATTTCAAAGTCTCATTTACACATTAGCATAATGCACTGAAACCTCAATTTACCAGAATAAAGGACAGTAATAAAAGCCAAAATAAATAGTGTTTTACAATTCTCCACTTAAAAGAAAATATATGCCAATTTCAATGTGGAGATTCATCATCACCTGAGTCTGCACCAATAAGGTCAAAAAGTGGTCGGCAACGGACATGCCGCATCGTTGTCGCTGGTTACGCTAAAACAGGTGTCTTTTGGTAGGTTTGCAGGTGGTTCTTTTTGTTTTGTCTCATCTTTTCAAGGACGGCTTAAATGCCAACGTAGCAATAATATAAAACCTGTTTAACTGTTGTCGTGATTGTCGAGTGTATTTGTTAGGAATCAACCCTTTGTTTACAACAATTTTCCCTTTGTAAACACTGTAACTTTACACCCTTAGTGGCAACAAAAAAAATATTGTGTGAAAATATTAAAAAATTCTTGAAAAGAGCTCATTTTAGTTCTCAATATTTGGGATGTTGAACAGTTCGGTCTTTAATAGCTCTAATAGATATAGTCTCTTATATATCTAATTTTACCCAAATTAGTCTGTACTGTTTTGGCCAAGACAAATGCAGCTTCCAAAGTACACAATTTCAGCCAATTTATCTTTAATGTTGCATAAAAATTTATTAAAATTACATAGAATTATAGAAAGTTATAAAAATTGTAAAAATCACAAAAATGTAAAATGAGTATCTTTGTGTGTTTTGCTTGGATTCTGTACATGAAATTTTAGAGCAGTATAAAATAAATTACCAACTTACAAATATAGAAAAATAAATTTTACAACATATAAATTGCTTAATAAGTGTCATAATTTACTAAATTATTTACATCTTAAGGTAAAACAAAATAAATTTTACAGCTAACTTTTAATAATTATGCTCAAATTATATTACTTAGTCTATTTAAACAAAAAGCGTAAAAAAAATAAACTAAGCACATGCACAACATGTGTTTTATTCCGTTAAATTGACAAAAAAAAAATGTATCAATCGTCCTCATTTGATCAAAATGAATACTTTATATTTATTTTACAGCTTTAGAACGTTCTATAATTTTGTGATTTTTTGCAATTTTTATGATTTTTATTTTTATATTTTATGAATTAATTTTAAAATTTTATGAAACACTAAGGACCAATTCTGAAGAAATTAAATACTTTAGGAGCTACATTTGCTTTAGCTAAAACGTTAGGGTCCAATTTGATTGAAATTAAATAGCTGGAAACTACATTTATTTTGGTTGAAGCATTATGGGGCAATTTTAGGGGTATAATTGAACCGAGCCGAACCCAAATACTACCGAACTCAAGCTCGAGCTCGTTTATAATAGTGCTGCTCGAAATCAAGATCGAGATCGAGCATGATCGAGTTTGTAATTCGAAAATTGAGCTTGGCTAGTTAATTTTAGAAATAGCTCGAGTTTGATTCGAGATCACTTGTGAACATACAATTGAGTTCAAATTCAAGCTCGTATTCGAAATTCATATATGATTAGTATGAGTAAATTGACAATTTTATATATAAAATATTTAATATATATATATATATATATATATTTCGAGCGACTCAAATTTACTTTTTACTGCTTGAATTCGAACTCTTTTAGTATACGAAATGCTTGAGTCCCCGAGCTGCTTGGTTGACTAACATTCCTAGGCAATTTGGTCCACACCTATACATTGATTACTTAATTACATTTCTTCTTATAATGTTCCGCGGAGGAGGGATAGGAAGGAAGAAACTTAAAGGGGTTGCCATTGCAAAAACGGGGAAAAAGAAAAGCAAATTTAGTCCTCGATATGCAATAAATGTAGATCTTAAGACATTTAATTTCAGTCAAATGAGTTCCTAGTATTTCTGTCTAAATAAATATAGTTCTAAAGTATTTAATTTCAGCCAAATTAGTTTTTATTGTTGCATGAAAATCTTAAAAAATATTAAAAAACATAAAGAGTTATAAAAATGATAAAACCTGATAAGTGTATAATATTCAATTTTGACCAAGACAACTAACAGATTTTCCTATCACATTTTGTACATGTGCTTCATTTATTATTCTTTATATTTAAAAATATATTAAGTAATATAACTTTTACATATTGGTTAAATTTTTTTTTTGTTTTATATGTAAGGTCAAATAATCTAATGGGAAGACACTTATTAAATAATTTATAAATTGTAAAATGAGAAAACTAAGTAAAAAATAGACATAGGAAATTATATTTACATTTTATATTGTTTTACAATTTTTGTAATTTTTTATGACTTCTATGCGTTGTTTTGTATTTGTTATACTTTTCCACGATTTTACGATTTTTCTTAATTTGGTCGAAATTAAATACTTTGGGGATTGCATTTGTTTTGAAAAAATGGGGATCTCTTTTTCATCTAACCAAATAGGCCCTGAAATTGCATTCTTTTTCCCTACCAATTGGAATAGCCAATACCTCAAGTGCGTAAACAAAGTTTATCAGCTAGAAATAATTAAGATAGCCATCCTACCAAAAAAAAAAAAAGAAGAATTGAGATAGGCAATAGTATGCAAGAGCAAGCAAAACAATTAGGGCTCAAGTGACCCTAGGTAGACCTTTTTCTCCTAATTACCCAAAATACAATGAAATTGTAAATATCTCCAAAAGATTTTTTTTCTGTAAAAGATAATTTAAGAACAGGGAAAGATTACCCCTTCTAAGGTAAGGGCATGCCACAGATGTATTTTCAATGACGTGCAATGATTCTTACAGATGGCCAACCAAAGAGAGACTATTGGTAGTGGGAATCGAATCCAACTTCTCATACAGGCGAAAAATATTTTGCAAATCAAAATAAACACAAAGTTACTGGTTTATTTAACCTAAAACCAGGGGCTAAGGCGCCTCAATTTTTATAATTTGCAAATTAAACAATTAAAATTATCAATTTTTTAAATTTAATCTCACATTGACAACCCTTGAATTTTTATAAATTCCAGTTTCACTTTATATTGTCCCTTTGATTTTGTACACTTCTCTTTATTTCACCATTGGTCTGTGTATTATGTTTGAATTTGTCTTTATATTGCATTTTGCATAGTACTTTTATCTAATTTAGATGGATTTGATTGTTACTCGCTGGTTTTTGACTTTGAAGATACAGAATTTTTACAATTTTATATAACTGTTTGTTGTTTTTTTCGATTCCTTTTTGCTATTTATGGTATATATAACAACTATCAAACAACCTATGAGTAAGTTAATGAGATAATATATAGAGGGTTAGTATATTTAACTTTGTGCAACTAATATATATTATACCATTAATCATTATACTGTGCCTTTTTTTTTTTTTTTTGACATTCTAATTCCTTATTGCTTCCATTGAAGCTAATTTCTCAATAACAATCTTAGTGATTAATTGCTTCCATTGAAGATGCTAGTGCATTAACAATATTGTCTTGCCTTTGCTTTCAGTTGCCGAACATCTCCATATTATATGCTTCCTTAGCTATTAATGTGGAATTTAGTAATGCTCATGATCCATTATGTTGGCAAATTTCCACCCATGAATTTACATTATTAGGTTAAGCGCTTGTTTGAATCAAAGTTCCTCATCTTTATATGGATGAACAGTGATTGTTGTATTTGAAATACCTCAAAATGAACTATAATTTAAATTTTGCAAATCTATGCTATTTTAGTGCTAACTTAGATATACCTTTGAAACAATATAAGTGTGATGTATAGTGTGATCAATTTTGCAAGTAATATAGTATTGTCAGATCTTTTAACCATTAACTTGTCCAGTATATAACAAATGCTTTATTTCCACATAAGAAATCAAGTTTGTTCTCTATTATAGAACATCTAAGCATCTAAAAACCGACTAAACTTACCACCAATTGTTGTAGGTTCGAAATCAAGACTCTCTTTGTGAGTGTGTTCTTGAACATTTGATTACCGTACGTTAGATAAACTTCCAAACAATCGAATTGAGTATTGAACTTTTCATAATCGTACATTGGGTAAACTTCCCAAAAAGCATTTACCGAGTAAACTTCCCTATAGTTGTTATGAGTCAAAATCAAGCTTTTGTTCTCTATTGTCTAACATCAAATAAGCATCAACTTGCTAAATTTTCCTACCATATCTATTATTGTCGGCCGGTTTTCAACGATCTTGTTGAACTTTCCACTAAGTAAGTTATTCAAAAAAAGATACTCTTATAATCCAAACATCCCGCGAGCAGCCAGATTTAATATGCTTCAAATACCACTTCTGCTTAATAAAGACGTGAATGTAAAGTGGTAAACTCCCTATAATTGTCATGGATTCGACATTGTGGATTCGACATCGAGCATCATTGTGGGTTCATTCTCTATTGTCTAATATCAAATGAGCATAAACTTAATAAATTTCCCAACAATACGTAGTGGAGGGTTTATTCTCTATATTCAAACTAACTGCTCCTCAACAATCTCATTGAACTTTTGGCTAATATCTGAGAAAAATGCAATTAATAGTCCAACTATTTTGGTGAGCAGCCAGGTTTAGTATGCTATAAATACGCTTCTCATCTTGATACAAATACCTTATTTTGCCAAATAAAGACGGTTTCTGAAGTACGCTGAAAAAGGTGAGAACTATCTTGAGAATGTGTGAGTAATAAAAGGTCAACGCCTTAGTGTAAAATCTATATGTTGAGAATTAGTCCTTGAAAAACTAGTAAATTGATAACGTCTGACTTATTGAACAAGGACCATAAAAACAATTACCAGTCATGTATGAGTTCTATAATCAAGATGGACGACAAGAATAGAATGACCTGATTTTGTATTTTGGCACATCAACAATAGTATTCCTCCGATCGAAAGTATTATTTAGGTTAAAAAAATGTTAGATAGGAATAGGATTGGACTAATAGCAATGACATCCTCCCCCAAGAAAAACATATTTCAATCTTCATTTACCCTTCATAGTAGTATTCTCATGTATCAACTTTGCATTTGTGGAATATTAACCATAGCCCTCTTTGTTTGATTCGATAAACAAGTAGACAAAATTAACAGCCTATATTTTTGGTGAATGTCGCAAGTCCATGTATTTGAAATATTTAATCCAACTAATATTTTGTGACTTTTGTCGAGTTTTCCTAAATAATTAAAAACCATTTGACTAGTACGTAAATTTTGAAACAAAGGGATATTACACGATAAAATTCAAAGAAACATGTAAAATTAAAACATAAATACAAATCTATGAAACTACATATGAGAAAGAAAGTGATCAAGCAGTCAGAAAATTAGTTTATGTTATTTTAGCTTTTGAGGGTTCCACTGGTAGAAGAATAGAAGGGCATACAAAGGAAGGAATACTTGATTACAAAGCTTGACATGAGCAAGTCTTGTGATATTGTGGAGAAGAATTTCTTGAAACTATAACGCTTCAAATTGGCTTCATGAGAAAATGGGCATAATGAAATGTGTTCCATTGAGGAGTATTTCTTTTCTCACCCTCTTTCATTCGTAAAATAAAGGTAATTACAATTGATCGATTAGCTTCAAGCAAATAAAAATACCTAATGAGAAATGCGAATCTTATTAGTCTAATTTATGTTGTGTATAGGCAAATGCAAAAAATTTTATAATGCGCGTCTTATTCCTCGTACCTTTTAGTCTTTACTTGAAAGATTTTCCAGAAAATTAAGGGAAGCGCTGTTGTTGGGAACCATCATTGGCTGGGGTGGGGTGGGGTGGGGAGGGATGGGCCAAATGTTATTAATTTTACTACCTGCCATTTGTGAGGACAGCCTATTCTTTTTCCTGAAAGCTTAGAAATCCAGCATGCAAAAGGCATAAGAATTTTAATTATTTCCCAAATTCCATTTTTCATTTAGTTTCCCGATTTACTAAATTGGGAGCATTGCTGATTTACTTTGTCATGCTTTCTACTTTGATTCAACTTTAATACATTTGATCCCTCTAATTTGTTTGCAACCATAAATTTGTTTCCCACATTTCATTTTTACACCTTAGAGGATATATTTGTCATATTTTCGTTCTAAACATATTTCAATAGTTAGTTTTTGAAATATAACAGACTAGTAACAAACCCAATACTTCTAAAGCATGGAGATAGATCAGGCGGCTTTTAAACAACTTGCTACATTCATTAATTTTTAATGAAAAAGAAATGAATTTATAGTCTATTTTATGCCATCAAGGTGCAGGATAGAAGTTGCACTAAATGTCACTTTTTTAACAAAAGAACAAATTTTTCTGTAAGAGTATCTACAGTTCAACAGGTGGATGGTAATTCAAAAGTTTTAATTTTTGGGTATTTTATCTTGTGCCCTAGTTCACAGAAAATATTAAAAAAAACTATATAATATTATTCAATAAATTGTGTCCAAACTAAAATATTAGACATAAAAGACAAGATCAAGATTAGTTTGAGAAATGTACAGAGGATGTAACCGCGATTTACAAGTCCAACTAAGAGCGTAAATATTAATATAACGAGGTCAGCTAGTCTATAAAAAGGGATTTTAAATTTGTAATGCATCAGATACTCAACCTGCAATGCAGACATTATTTTCACCATTCAAACAATTTATTATGTGTCGAATTGCCTAACAACCTTCTATATATGAACCAAGGGATGAATCATTACAACATATAAACAAAACAAAAGCACTCTTACCAATAAGTTGATGGAGACAATTCTGTTCTACAACTATTACTAGTTGGTCCGCCAGAGAAGCTCTCAAATTATTAGCCCAAATTACGACACCTTATGAGGCGTTAAGACAATTTACAAATTACATTCCTTATGTTTCAGATCTTAAGTGCAATTGTTTGAGAATGATTTGGTTGAGGATCCAAATTAAATGTTCGAATGATTTGGTTGAGGATCCAAATTAAATGTTACATATACAAATCAGGGAATACGAGCTTCTCGATTATCACAATTTGCTTATACAAAAAAAAAAAAAAAAGATCAGCTTTCGCAATGCAGCTACTGTATATCTATTATAATGTTTTTGTCACTAACCGCTTAATCTATGCATTCATAATCATTGCTTCTTATTCCGTATTTTCCATTAGAAAACTCAAATATAACAAAAAAAAAAAAGGCTATTGTACAACAAATTTGATGTGTATATTTTTAACCAAAAATACCCTAAAGAAAACAATAGTAAAAGTCCCACTTATTGTCGGGTTTTGTTTTGTTGATCTCATCTCATCAAGTACTTCTTGACTCTTGACTAAGTTTTGAGATCTTAATCACAATGAAGCATCTTTGGAACCGAACAAAAAACCACCCCACACACACATAGACACACACTACATCTATCTCTTTCTGTGTAAATGCTCGTGTATTTGTTTATTTTATTGAGAAAACACCAAAGAAGCCAACCTATCATCTTGATGAACGAGCTTGATGTTGTGGAATCAGAAGACAGCTCAAAACCCTTTGAAGTCTAGATTAGTCACACAAGATATCATAATCAAATCTCCTTAGACTGGCTTCTTTTGTTACTAGTCTTTGACCCGTTGTCCCACTAGGCTATCCTAGTACAAAACAGTGAGAAGTCATCCCCACATGTTCTTCAACCATTTCGTGAGTTCTGTTTACTGTTTGAATACCATGAAACCTTCAAGCTTCACTCTCTTTGTTCTTCTAGTTTCCTTCTTATGCTTATTCTTTGTTACTCAAGGCAAAGAAGAATCAAACGAAATGATTATTGGTTCCTCAAATTTCACCAATCCAGTGAGTATCTTTTGTTTATGTTTTTGTTTATGTTTTTGTCTATGATTCTTGATGTCTATTTGTGGATAAATTATATGTATCCGTGAAGGCCATGTCCTAGATTGCTATGCTGGCAGCTGCTTTTTGCCTTCTTTTTAGTACCAACAAGCTCCACTTGTCTAAACTAATAATGCAACATATATGTCATCCTCTCAATGATCTGATACAGGAAAAGGTTGATTGTGGGAAGGAAAATAGTGTTGATCATTGCAAAGAAGGCAAGGTTAATGGATCAGAAGAGAATGTTTTAGAGAATGAAGACTACATCTACACACAGTCCCTTCCTTAATTAGGTGATTATGATTTCTAGTCCAAAATTTTGTCCTGATCAGTTACTTAATTTGACTGATGTCCAAAAAAGACAAGAACTTTAGTCCTATTTCAGTTTATTTGTGCTCCTCCTCCTTTCTTAAGAATTTTTTAAACAATTAAAAGTATAATCTTTAACCCTTCATTCGTTTAAGAAAATGGTTTTCTAAAATTCTTGATTTTTTTATTTTCCATTTTTTTGGAACTTAGAGAAGTAAGGCTTAACTGCACGAGGACTCGTATCAAAAGTGTTTTGCCAAATATAAGGAAGAGAACCAGCAATGAAATCTAAGAAGTATTTTATCACTGAAAACTCGAGAATTTAAGAGAAATGTATTTTACAAACCGAAATGAAGCCGATCCTAATCTCATTAAAGGTATCATTGTAGAGTTCGAAACGGGTTCTGAAGTCAGCTTCTGGCACTACCATGTATTGCTACTTTGAACCACCATCCAGTTTATCCAAGTTGACAAATCAATCTCGATGTATATTAAATGTTTGGTATGGATTATAGTTGAAATGACATTGAAGATGAAATATGCTCTCATTTTTTGCTGACATGATTTGGCGAGGACTTAGCAGTTTAATATGGGTTATGAAAGGTTATCAACTCAGAGATGGATTTGCCAAAATATATAATCACAAAAAGGAAGAAAAATCAATTCTCAGAAGGAATCAAAGAATTTATCCCAGTTGGTGCATCTATTACTTCCATTAATTCAATCTGAAAATAAGTAGTCACAAGCTCTCCACTTGTATATGAATGCATATAAACGTGTTCTACACTCGTGTATGTGGCTATACATTCGAAATCTTGATTCGTTTGTGTAAATAAGTTTCACTCATAGTGTATGAAAAAAACCCATAAAAGCAATACTCGTCATAAAGTTTTAGTTTTCAAACCATTTTTTGTGTCAAATGGTCTACCGAGGTCGTCCTAGCATAGTCTTGTAACTTAACTCTATTATAGTATTTTTCATTTAATCTAGCTCTAAAACTAAAATGGTTAAAATTATGCATTTTTATGATTTCAATCAAAATTTGTATACGAAAATAGTTTGAATACTTAATGGACTACGGTTCTGAGAATCCTCTTCCAGGATTCACCTCAGGTTGAAGAGTGGATATAATCTCCCAAGTGGTTGATGCTAGAGAGCTTTCCTGTATGATTCCTGGGCTAATGACTAATGACTTTCAGGATTTTGGCTTATAGCTTCATAAAGGTTTAAAGGCTTCTCTATGAAAGAGATTAACTTACTAGACAATATTTAAGTGCAAAAATCTAAAAGAAGCCTCCATAAATTAAGCAGGGAGGCCACATCATATTTGCTTGACACCCTCGCAATGAGATTTTCTATTGCACAATATAGTTGAATGAATCACCATGAAGAAGTCAAGAAATAGCGGTTTAGAATACCAAAAGTGAAACAGTTTTTCAAACTTTACAACAAAAAGACTCTCTCAGCATTTTTTTTTTTTTAATTTTCGGTTGGGTGGAAGCCGAAGCCAAGCTTATATAGTGGGAATAGTTCTGTGATGAGTTACACACATTAATAAATCTGCTGATAAGAGAAATTTAACAATCAAATTCTCGCCCAGCAACAGTTATAAACAACAGCAAGTCAGAAACTACAAAACTCAGCCACATCGAGGATATTAGGAAATAAATGGCTAGTCCTCACATGAGTTACCACTTCCCCACTTGGCTGGGCTAGCAAATGTAATCTTCTATGAGGAACTAATTGCGCATGTCTGTCTCTATATTTCTGGGGTCGAGACGCATACAGAATTTAGTGCCAGAATTTGAAGCAATGAATAGTTTCGACTAGAAAATACTAGGACACAAAAAAAAAAAAAAAAAAGAGAGAGAGAGAAGGATAACAGCAATACGAGCCAACTCCAACATTTTTTCTTTCATATTCTATAGAAATCCTACAAATTGATTCCTCAGTTTGAAGATCCTTCCAAATTCAATTTATAAATAGAGCAATGTGTCCGTTGCATCAATGGACATTGTGCAACGAATGTAGAGCCAAAACTTCTACGTCTACCCATAAATCCTACTCGAGGGAGAAGAATTGAAATCATTACAAACAAGAAAAATGCAAACCCCCCCCCCCCCCCCCCCAAAAAAAAAAAGAAAAAGGGAGAGAATTAAGAAAACAAAATCACTAAAATTTCGGCAACTTCTGAGATAAAACATTGTTCTCCATTGTGCGGTTTGACACGTGATGTTAAACACCGACTTTTTCTATAAAAAAAAAAACACCGACTTTTGGTTTACATGACATACTTCTGGAACATCGCGAAGAAGATTATTAAAATTAGTTCACAAATGAACTCAAACGTTTGCCGTATGAAGACTTGAAAATTCGACAATCAGTGCCCAATTCATTATCTTTTTCTGCTTCTTCTTTTTTTTTTTTTTTTTTTTTTTGTATTGTGGCTGTGATCTCAATTTTAGTGTGGCATTCACAGTATACAATTATAAAAATCACGAAATATATTGTGCATTAGGCTCGATCTACAACTCTTTTCTAACTTTCCTTGTGATTTGGATTTTTATTTTTCCATCTCTAAACGAACCACCATTGATTTAGTCAAATTTACATATATGACTAGCTACTGGTGAAGGAACGAGAAAACAAAATTCCAAGGCAGCATATGCCAGCAATAGAATATTTGAATTGTACTTTCCCAGCAGGTGCATGGATGAGAAGATGTCAAACTTTTTCCACGCACAATTCAGGGAATAAACCATTTTTATATGGTCCCAGCACATGGACAGGTACAGCTCAATGACTTCAATCAAATTTTATATCATCCAACAAGCTAGCATCAAAATAGGAGAAAGAGGACATGAACTTATCTGATAAATACTTCTTTTTTAATTTTTAAAGACAACAATCCTTCCGATTTCTTTGTTCTCCTAAACATACCAGATTTCCCCATGTTCTAAGCTCCCACGGTGATACACAACAAACGAAGGTTCATACTCATAAAACGTATCTGATGTTAATCAATCCAGAGCATACTACACCTGTGTTTAACTCGGTGAGAACTATAGA
Source organism: Mitragyna speciosa (assembly GCA_024721245.1). NCBI lineage: Eukaryota > Viridiplantae > Streptophyta > Magnoliopsida > Gentianales > Rubiaceae > Mitragyna > Mitragyna speciosa. The sequence goes on from CM045562.1 coordinate 2,788,189, forward strand.
ACTGACTGGACAACACTTTAATGCAGTTGTTCAAAATCTTTTTCATACTAATAAGAATAACATTATTCGACATATGGCATTACAGATTTTGCAGAATCAAAACCTCCTTAAGAGGAGGATATAGGTACAAGGGTTGCAATATGCACTACAATTCTATACAAGGTACACCTACGTTGATGTGAACATCAATACAAACTTGCATCTATACACGGGGTCGAAGCAGTCAGACAGCAATTAAATGGCCTGCCACAAACGAACTTTAAGAAACATTCTCATCGAGAAGTTTGGAAATTCAACCAGTTGCCTTGGGCTATACTAATAAAAAATTTGATACTAAATTTGTAAATCTTATTTCTTTCCACATTAACTTGCCTTGGTCTCTATCGTTTTTAGTAGTCTTAGGATGCGGGTCATCCGAAAATATCCTGGTGGATGTTTCTGAATGGATGTTTCTTGTTATTCCACTTCTTCCAGATTCTGCAAGATTAGAGGAAGTGACTTTCATTTGAAACGCCTCCCCATTAATAATCTCCACTTTGAATCTGCTAAACAGTTGAACACTTTGGATTAATAACAGTGTTAGCCCTATTATTAAATCACCACGTAAACGAATCTAACCAGCAGCAGGTCCAGCATTATATGAAACATTCTATGACTTTACATACAACGGATATATCAATGAGAGAAGTAACATCTGATATAAACCGATCCCAATCAAGTTTATATAAACCCAATACTAAATTATTTCTGAAGTTACTTTGAAAAAGATCTCTCCTCTACCTGTTCCGTTATTTACATGCCTTTGGAATTAATCTCGATAGTTACCAAGAATTGGAAACATGAAATTTTATATATCAGAAGACATTATTCCTGGATGGTCATTATCTAGAAATTTAACTCTTTATACTTGCACAAAGAAATGCTTGGAGGCATATAATACAAGTTGTCCGTTATTCTCTTCTGAGAAAATTTTGAAACACCCCAACGCCTAACCAAAGCCTTACTGTCTTGGAAATGAAAGATAATCGTATACCTTTCTTACTTTTATTGTAAAAGCCAAATTGTTGTGGCCTAGCAGTGGCAACTTTCTTAAAAAATTATTCCTAAAAGTCATTCTCTGTCCTCTCTGCCATCAATTTATTGGAAAAGTACCTTATTGGCATAGAAACCAAGTTGATAGTGATGACTATTTCATCATTCTGAACGAAAATGTTGTTACTCCCGCTCAACCTCTCAATAGGAATTTGCAACCCCACTCATGAATTTGGCATTGTAGGGAAGCTACTTTCCCCATCTTCCTTCAACAACCAACAGTAATCACCGTAGATCAAATAGTTTTAAATACAAGAATAGTCCTATCATATGTTACACTTATGGTTTTGAAAAGTATTCAATATAAAAACTTCAAACCTCGTTTAACCCAAAAGATGAAAAGAAGGAATAAAAGAAAAACTCATATTAAATCAAAGCATCAAAATTTATTCTAGTTTTGTATCCATTTGACTAAGCAAAAATATTCATCTAAAATCTAGTCTTATTTAACAAAGAAAAGCTAAACTAAGAAAAGCAGTCAGGTTTATTCTCATTTAATTCTCCACACGGTTTCCTGTTAGGTATATTAAAATTTTCCAAGGTGTTGGATTTAACCATGAAACGAGGAACAAAGGATGGCTTCAGACATATTTTGGACTATCATAAGCTATAACTTTCTGGACAAGCTCTCAATTGAATGGAGCACTTCTCAATCATGCCCTTCATGCTTTGTGTGATTAGTGAACTTTTGATAAAGCCCTTCCATATCCATTTGATAACAAATTTTGACAAACAACTCTTGTTAAACCCTTTTTTTTCCGCAACAAAGAAGTAATAATTCTTCTGGTCTCCAAATATGTAATTTACTAAAGTAGAATACGGTATCACTCACCAGCTCTTTAGGCAGTTCCAGTGATCAACCTCTCTCGTTGATCTAATCTCTTAACTTTCACAACTCCTAAAAGAACTTGGAAGCCAAAAAAGGCACAGATGATATATGCTATCGTAGCCGGCATCTGGAAAGAAAAGGCATTCAAACGAAGTTTAAATACAAATGACATGTAAAGAGAAATTATTTACACAGAACGAAAGGATGCACCACTTACTCTGATAGAATTGACATACAAAATCGTTGCAAGGTTAATTAAGCTTCCCGCAGCAACTGCCTGTAGAGTTATCCCGAAAAAGCACAGAGGCAAAAAATACAATCAATTATCAGGAAGACAACTCTGTAGCAAGAAGCAACCATAACTTTCAATTTAACAAAATTGAAATCAAATAACTTCAGATTTCAAACACGTAGTATATTTGAAACTCCGAGAACCTGTTAGCTACCAGAAACACAGTTATCAAGTATGCCCCATAATGAATATAATAACCAATCTGAAGGCAGTAAAATATCAAAAGATTAGATTATGGAAGTCATCCAATTATATAGCAGTGGAACACCCATGTCCATAAGATATAAAGGTGTTAATGCGCAAACTAATTAACAATCTGTAACAATTAATAAAATCTTCAGATACCATCTTTGTTCTACACCCTGGATTATATATTTCAAGACCCAAAACTTACAATTTTATGATAAATTCCTTACAAGAAATAGTTATTAGCAAGAAATTATTAGTTTATTTAGAAATTTCTGGCATGTACTTGCTCATCTCTTTTATAACAGTAGGCCTAAAGAAAAACATTCAGTCGTCAAAGAAACAAGGACGCAGAAGTAGCTGTATAATTCACATATTGCTTTTAACATTTGGATTAGGATAGTCATAGCCTATTTTTTCTTGAGTTTGTTTAATAATAAGTGATACTACCTTTAGAAACACATTCAGTCGTCAAAGAAACAAGGATGCAGAAGTAGCTTTATAATTCACATATTGCTTTTAACATTTGGATTAGGATAGTCATAGCATATTTTTCCTTGAGTTTGTTCAATAACAAGTGATACTACCTTTCTTGCTCCTTTCTTTGAGTGGATCAGAAAAATAGTTAGAAATAAGGTTACTGGCATTTTTGTGCAATCTTCACAAATGTATTAGATGTTCTGATTGATAGAAGTGCACAAAGGTTAACAAACTAATATTCATAACTAGATGAATTATGGAACACATGATAAGCTCAAGTTAAGTCGGGAATAATTGACGGGAAGTTTTGTCCAGGCCCTGGAGGATTATTAAAACTTAAGCGGAATGAGAGCGCAACTTCATTACACCAAAAACGTATGGCTGTGTAACAATATACAGAAGACAAGCTTATTGGAAAACAACTTCTCAACTTGCACATATAAGGTTTTGTACACCTAACTGTCTTACAATATTCTGTTCTTCTAGTTACACATCATTTTGAAGGGTTTTGCTCTAAATTAGAACTGGGTACAGGTGCAAACAAAGACCCTGAGGCAACTGGAATTGAATATCTTGAGATCTTTATTTAAGCAGGTTTAAGCCTAAATATATTGATGCTATAAAATTGCAGAAATGTCATAATAGCCATGAGAATTTCCTCGCACAGAATGGGTTTTTTTGTGACTTTGTATAGAATGGGCTAAAACACACTTTTTGCAACTTGAATCATTATTTTTCAAGAATCAATAACAAAACTATAGACCTTTCTCAACTTTGGATGTGAGAGATGCCCAAATTTCTAGCTTTTGATGTTCACAATAAAGTCCACTTAACCAAATATTGAAGAAATAGATGACACATTTTGCAACTACATCCAAAAGCTTCAAAGCAAGTGAAGAGATTTGGCACCAGCAAGGTTTTGAGAACAACTAGGTACTAAATCATGTTTTGCCAAATAAATAAACCTTGATGAAGTCTTCAATTATAACAATAAGAAAAAGTTTGCATCATAACATCAATAAAATTGACTTAATTTCAACAAGGAATGAAACAGATTTTAAATTGTCATTCAAGTAAACCAGAACACTCACACTTCCTATTGTCTTCTGGACAGCTGCAACTCTTTGGAAAGCCCTCTCAGATTCCAAAGCACGGACACGAAGCTTCAAATCTCCTTGCTCCTACAAATCAATGTGTAAATAATATGTACATCAATGTCCAAGGCTTGAGACTGACAAAAATTTATCAACGAAGTTGATGCAAAATCAAGATCAACTGTAAGCTCTACCAGTCGCTGAATAATTTCAGCCAGCTTTTCAACTCTGTCAGCCTGCCTAAATAAGTTGTAGAATGCACGGGATTGTCTATCCCATCTCTTCCTGAAATCCTGAACAATAATTACACAAAGTGTCAAGACCCTGTTAGATGCATAACAATAAAGTGAAAAAAGAGAGAGTAAGAAATTTGCCTTCAAGACAACTTCAACACCAGCTTCACGGAATCTTAGCAACTCCAGAGCATAACTGCACAAAATATATTAAATCACAATTCAACTTAACTCAAGGAAATCAACATTAAGCTTCACTGTTAATTAAACATTTCAACATAAACTCACGGTTTGGCGATCTCAGTGATATCAAATCGAGGGTCAAGGCCTTTCCCTATTCCATCCAACACTGAAAAATAGTTTAAGCTAAGCGCCGGAAATAGCGACAATAGCGGCAAATCAAATTAAGTGAAAATCAAAATACCTGAAAATGCCCTGACAACAAAAGTAAATGTAGCAGGAAATCTGAAAGGTTGATCCGCAGCAATGGCTAATAAATCTTCCCCTGTTCAGAGATGCAACAATTATGAGGAAGTGCCCAACGACTGGGTTATATGGAACAAATGACAGGAAGTCATACTGATCAAGTCCAAAATCCTATATGTAAAGGAAACAAAATCTATAATGCAGGTTCAACGAATAAGAAAGGCCCCTGACATCAAAGAGTAAGATAACAGGAACTTGACAATCATCTCAGCTCGAATATTAGAGAAAAAAAAACAAGTTTTGATTTCTAGAGTCTGAAATGTTTTATGATTCTCTAATACGACTGGACAACGAAAATCTATAACCTCTCAAAATCTCCAAAGTCATCAAAGTTTAGTACTATTAAAATGTTTCTCAAGTTTGCAACTCTACATTCATCTACTTAAATGTTTCTCAAGTCTGTAACGCTACAATCATCAGCATTTAACACTGGCTCCAATGATCAAACAACTCCGATCAACTTCTCTTTCCTTTGTTGACTTTGTATGTGCGTGTTAAACAACTCAAAAGTTCAACCGCCATGCACTTATAAAAAATTATAGGGTACAAGAAGTAAATTACCAATTGCAGCCAGACGTTGCTTCTTCTTCTCTATTTTTTCCTCCTTGCTCAACGGCTTTTTAAATCCAAGTTCCATTGTAGCCATTTCTCTCTCTCTCCTCTGTGCTGCAAGGCGTTCTTCAAAGCTACAAAATTTACATTCCATACTTTGCAGTCAAGCAAACTTCAAATAGTAGAACTGCTACAAGAAGTTACAAATTTTTATTTCCTTCATCTAATTTCTGATTCCACTCTAAAGGTACTAAAAGGCATGATTGAACATTCAAAGTGTGTTGAATTCTCTCCGTACTTTAAAAAATCCAAATCAAGTCATTTATTACACAATAACCACGGAAGGAAAATTGAAAGGACCCCTCAGCCATTGCATTGTGCAACAACTGCTGCTAGCACAATTTTGGAAATTTACCAAAAGACATTATTACAATTAATTGAAAAATGTACTCCCAACAAATTAAGTTTATTTACCCTATGAACATACTGTCATAGCCTAAGCTCATATTTTGGTCCTCTGTCTCACTATGTAAAAAACCATAGTGCAGGAAGACAAAAGCATTAAAGATTGAACTCTGTAACCATAGTGGGTTAATGCTAGTGATAAACATCCTTTGGATGCAAAATTAGATTTTGGCACCATCAAGGATGAATTCTTTTCTAGATTGGGCTGCTTCTTTCTCCAAATGTCTTAGACCAACTCATCATAATATACCTCCATAATAGCATATTTTTCTCCAACTGAGCACCCTAATGGGGTTTTTCATTGGCTGAGTCACAAATTGAAAACGGAATTATTTTAACCAGAAAGGACCTGTTAAGAAAAAATTGAGCAGTTCGTCTAACAGCAGTCATATCTCCAGTAGGCACAAGAACACCCATTTGAATCATTGCTTGAAGGACCTGCACAAAAGACAAGTGTTGCCTTTATTAACAAATACATAACCCCAGGTTCACAAGTAAAATTTCTAAAAAAAATGAAAGCTGATAAAGAAAGTTGCGAAAATAATCACCTTGTCTGCATTTTTCTCATAAACTCCATAAAACACTTCCAGCAAGCCTTCTCTGATATTTGGGCTTATACTGCAAAAGGTCAAAATAAAAATATAGTTGCTAAAGACATGACATCTTTCTAGAAGAGAACCATCAGTCAGGCACTTAGAAGCAAAAGGCCTTAAATATACCTTCCCATCATACCAAAGTCATAAAAAATCAACCTTCCACCATTAACATCATCAACAGCAATGTTGCCAGGATGCTGCAAAATGCAAATCGGTATCATCATACACTCCACATGTATCATACTTTCAGCAACGATGTGTTTCTTCGATATTCAAATTATCTCGAAACAACTAAGGTATTGTAAAATAACAATGCAATTAGGCAATTGAAAGTTTCCAGTGTTGTGACTTGTGATAAATAAACCATAACCTATTACTGCTTCGGGGTAATAACTTTGTTGCTCAACCAAGGTGTCTATTTAGTTTCAACTTTCAATCAGATAACTTAACCGTTCTTCACCAAATTTCGTCCAAACCTACCTCCCACTTTCCTTGTGAAGATGAGAGTAAGGAGGAAGGAAAGCGACCAAAACGAATAGGAGAAAAGCAGAAAAATCAATCTATTGGTGCTGTTCCACAAACCAATTTTTAATCACAAACAGCATCAAACAGAACAGAACAGAACAGAAATTCCATTTGTTTTTCCATTTTCAAAATAGCATAAAAATCTAGAAGACCACAAACCAGATCAACTTTTCATACCAAGCCAGCAGGCTTGGTCCTTCATCTCTGTCAAGCTAACAGGCAGTAAATACAAATCAGAAACAATTTGTTTATGCATGGATGCAAGTACATTTTATCTCTGCCTTAAAAGTTGAGAAAATTGTGTTCCCATGGATTGCCTAGCAAGATAGAGTTTACAAATACATATACAATCTACATCTATTAATCGCATTTAGAAGTTAAACCTTTGAGAGTTTTCATCTTCCAGCAAGTAAATCAGCTAATTCTTCTAACTACTTCCCACAAAAAAACTCAACATAAATTTTAAGTTGTATTCCATCATTTATATAATCATTAGGCATCTGAAGTCAACATTAACCAAACTTACACCTAATTTTAATGATACAGTATTCACTGAACTTCAACAAAAGATTCAATATTTGGTAATCTACGACACAGCGAACTTAACAAGAATCAGCAGTTAAAGAACACTGCACAACATCAGGAAAAAAAAAACAAAAAGAAAAAGATTATGCTATGAAAAGATTTATTTACTTGTTTTACTCTCTCCATGTAAGTGAGAAGTGTAAAAAGAATGTTATACCAAGGACCACTTTCTCTCATCAATTTAATTATTAAAAATGGATCGCAGAGGAAAAAAACTCCAAGATTAGCAAACTTACAGGGTCGGCATGAAAGAATCCATGAGATAGAATCTGTTCAAGGTAAGACTCAACAGCATATCGGCCCAACCTGATGAAAAAACAACCAGGATATGGTTTATCTCAATTTTAAATTTATTTCTAGATTCCAAATTAAAGAACATGAGTGTTTCAGTCCATGTTAAGTTTGTTAAATATGCAAACCTTTTGCGATCAACACCCAACTCATCTAAAGCTTGTATCCTGTTTATCTTTATTCCTGGAACATACTCCATTGTCAGAACCTGCAAATACACAGAGTCTAAAAAAATTAAATGATCTTAAAATAAGTATAATTTATTAACTAACTTCTACAATTCTGAAAGTTTAAACCTGTGGAGTGGTTTGTTCCCAAAATATTGTTGGTACTTTAACATAATCCATGTTTTTAAAGTTAGTTGCAAACAGCTCAGCATTAGCAGCTTCCTTTGTATAGTCAATTTCCTGAAAGTGGAAGGTTGAGTAACTATTAAACTGAAATCAGAAATAATTGATGAAAAAAAATGCCAGCTTAAACAAATTGAAAATTTGCCAGATGTTAACCATGAAATTTAAGAGCTCTTAAACATTATAAAAACATTTCATACCAACCAGAAGCACCCAATTGCCCGTGAACTATTATCAAGCAAACACTGTTAAGATAACACATAGACCTACACTTGGTCACTTGCATATAACTATGTATATGATATTCAATTCTGAAAAAGGTACAAGGCTTCCTTTTGTCCCATCTTTCTGTGGCTCAACACCCACAGACCATTCTAAATGTATTAACTCAAGATGGTAAGTTTTCTATCAAAGAAGCAAAGTGTATTTTCTTGGTTTGAAGAAAAATATTGAACAAGCACATTGAATTATTCAAGTTCATTTTCCAGCTCCCCCATCCCAAGCCCTCTGATCAACTACAATAGAGAAATCTCATACGGCCCTAAGACAAGCAAAGCCATAATCATAAGTTGACCCAGAAAGATGTAAAATCCAGCAGAAATTTTTTTAGGTTGTACCACATTCAGTTGTAAAACAAAAAGTTTAATCAACAACAACACACTGTTTTTGCTTCTATTTTTTTTTTTTTTTTCTGGGGGGCTCATGATAAAAGCATTAATAACCGGGAGATCCTTACATGGACCAAGTCCATAGCTTCACCAGTGAATCTTGTGGTCTAAACAAGGGCCACATGAGTGTTCTTCTGTCACTTTCTCAAATCAGCATGCATCACTCTACCTATGTAGGCCTTGTTTAGGCCCAAGGTTCACAGTTGGGGCGGTGGATCAGATCCATTCAAGAAATTTTTTAGCTTAGCAGCATGTATTAGAATACAAACAATCAAATTCTCCCAGGACCACTTAGGATCTCTACTGCAATATCAATATCTTAATCATTCTTCGTAAAAACATTGCTCTTAAGAAAATGATTTGCCTTCACGTAATTTGTCAGTACTCCCCTTGGAAGAATAAAATTATTTATTTTCTATTATCCACAGAAACCCTGTTCCTATCTCCAGGTCCTTTTACGAAGGCCTGATTCTTCTCCTTCAGTATTGTCAGACCTTTATGCATCTCACTTCCACTCAAAACTTATTAAATCAGAATAAAATACTCCTCTAGTCCTGTTATTCCATAAGAGCAATAAGCACCATACACGGACATGCAACATAGATAACCAAGAAAAATATCATCATTGTTGCAACCACTTTTTGCATTTGGTGAACGCTTTCTGACCAATTATTATAATTCCTCTAACTTTCTCTTCTGCTGATGCACCTAGAAACCAAGGCAACTGATTACCTGATACAAAACACTGGCACACTCATCATAGATGGCAACCCAATCCCTTTTTGCACCATCAGACTTTGGATCAACTTTTTGGAAAAATTCGGCAATTACCTGTAGAAACCAAGTGATCAGAACATAAATTTCGCATTGTGAAATCTGCCTGTTTTACCAATGTAGGCAAGCAATTGACGTGATCCAATAAAAATGTGATTGCCATTATAAGGAGAACAGAAGATTGTACTCGCAAGATTGAATTTCCCAGTAAGTTAATAACAAGTCATGCTAACCTCCAAACTTGACAGAAACACAAATTTAGAGCCATAATAAAGCATAGTTAGAAGAAAAAATATCCAAGTATGATTATTTTCCCACTTTGCTGCCAATAATAATTTGCTCATAGTAAACTACTAAGTGGAAGATTTGATTTCATGAGGTTTTTCGTCTTTTATACTTACCCTCAGATTTTTAAGGTCAATATCGAAAAGATCCTTAAGTCCAGGCCGTTGCACTTTAACAACTACTTCCTGCCCATTCAATTTTGCCCGATGGACCTGACCTGCAGAAGAGAAACTCAGTACTGTCACATGAGATTTCAAAGGCACCAAAATATGAGGCCACTGACAATTCATAATGAGCATTATTTGCTGGAATAAAATTCTTGTATCTTGCTACATCTAAACAAAAATAAGATTACCAAGACTGGCAGCAGCAATAGGCTCGCGATCAAATTGGTCAAATATATCATCAACGGGAGATCCAAGTTCTTCTTCAACAATAGATACTGCAATTTCTGATGGAAATGGAGGAACTTGATCCTGCACAACCACAATAGAGCAAGTTACTTCAGAAGACCTGAATGTGATAATTAATTTATGTTCAAAAATCTCCTTCGTAAGTGAATAAATGTTCTTGATTACTTCCACCAATCAAAGGAACAAAATAAACAACAAATAAATATAGGATGCCAATATACACTGATAGAATGTCTTTTTCTGAATACAAGTGACTCAATCAATCATTTAAGATTTCTATTGCCTGAAAACCCTTCAATTTACACAATTCTGATAACTTTTTTCAATCCAAGATGCTCTGGATCTCATTTTAAGAAGATCTTAGCCGAGTGAAACCAGAAATCACTAAAGAAATGAATTCACGTGCCTATCTCTGAAAAAAATTCAGTTACTATCCTATATTTAAGAAATCAAGTTCACATGCCTATCTCAAAACAAACTTCAATTATCCTCCTACATCCATGGAAAACTGCCTTCTACTAACGGCTTATCAAAACCGCAGAATGTAATCTTTCCTCCAATGCAAATGCAAACACAAATTAAGCTCTAAATGCAAAAGCTAACATATCACTTACAAAAAAAGAAAATCTTCAAACAGCATTCAACATTTTCTGGTATTAGCATATTTACTTAAATTAATAAACCAGGATAATTTATCTTGTATCAACTACCTAATTTTGTAAACCTCTCAGAATTTTTTTCCGCCTTGACATCATTCAGCTGGTATGATGAAAACAAAGTACAAGATTTGTTCTATTACAGAAACTTGTTCAAAAGTAACATACTCAATATGCATGCGGTCCCAGGAGTAGAGTGGTCAACTCATTGCAATAGAATCCACAGCTAGACACGTTGTAGCATAGTACAATCTAATTTCAAATGCCTGAAGAGCTATGATACTTTCTCTGAAAAGAGAGAAGCTAAAGCACCATCAGGGTTTTATCCCCACGCATGCACAGAGAGAGAGAGAGAGAGCAAAAGCAAGATACATATTACACACATTCATGTCAAAAACAACAAAAATAACAGATATTGAGAAAACTAATTGGTTTCTAGTGCTCTAGAATTTCAGATATGTCAGATATATGACTAAACTGCGGGGTAAATGCACTGTCTTGTTTTGCAGAAGCTTTATGACATAGGATGTTCTACAGATGTTTCTGTAAGAAAAAAAGGGTATGTTTTAAAAGAGGACACGGCACCAATGAACACAATGATGCCAACAAACATGAATGGTGTTTCAAGGAATCAACTAGACCTGAAGCTCTGACAATTGATCAACATATTCTTGAGCAAGAATGTCCACTCTTGTTGAGAACTGCTGGCCAACTTTGATGAATGTAGGTCCTAATCTCAGAATACTTTCCTTTAGCCATTTAGCAAGGTCCTTTCGCTTCTGAACTTTCTTTGCCTCTGTCATCCCACCTACATGCATGCAACTTTATAGTGAATAGTGTATCAAAAGTCATAATGATACACTACATAAAAGCAATATAAACGACTATTTTGGCATTCATTTTACATATTATATTCAGAATTGGAGGCTAAGGACGTGACAATTATGGAAAAACAATAGGGAAGAACTTATTTATGAAGAATAAGAAAATGGCCAATTGGAGCTGTAGGAGCTTCTTCAGATCTATTAAACTACAGGGACAAGATTGTCAAGTCTAAACATAGAAGCTAGCTGATTATAATTCTCAAAGTAATCCTGATTTACATGAGATCAGAAGGCAATATTGTTATAGATACAATTAGTAGCCACTGAGGCAGCAAAGTTTTCAAACATTCCTGCATCTTCAAAAAAAAAAAAAAAAAACACAATACATAGAGAATGGTAGGAATAAAAGTTGAAAATCAATTATGCAACCAGAAACAGTGAAAGCTTAATCAGCAAACCATTATTAATTTTATCCAATCATTGTCATCTTCCAAGAACACAAAGTAGAAAAATAAGACTTGATAAGACGGTGTATATCAGGCAGCATGCGTTACATCACAGTTTTAATGCTACTAATCAAGTTTCCCCATGATCCTTTCCCTCACATTCGCAGCTCAATTAAAAGAATCATCCATCCATCTTTTTCCTAGTTGATTAGATTAATGTGGACCAATTGATGACATTGCAAGCCACCAAAGAAAGCTTTCGTGCCCGACCTACCTTTGTAGGAGAATTTCTGGTTGTTTAACCAAACCCTGAATATAAAAGTTATAACAAATCCCCATATTTCTAAGGTTCTCTGTATTGTTGAATAGGTTTTAAATCTGCTCCATCGACCCCCAGGAGCAACTGATACCTGCAAAAGAACAGTTTCAAACTTCAATGGCTAAACTGGTAAAAACATATAGGCAGATACAAATGCAACTGTCAGAGTAAAACAGCTTCATCAAAAAATTCAAACAGCCCAGATTCAAAATACAGAAAGAAATGCAAAAGATTTTTCCATCTTTTCATGTATCTCTGCTAGCTATGCAATTTCCATGGACGGTTAATGCTGTTGAACATCTGGTTCAGATCAAACTAGTGCCACCAGAACATTTGCAGCTTAGAAACATACTTTTTCCACCAAAATGGGAAAACCTTTCTCCAAACCATAAAGACTGATAAAATTGGCAGCAATTATTGTTTCCCATCTTGATTCAACCTCGTAGTACTATGTAAATGAACTTAATAGTAGTTAAAGAAATTACACAAATTACTGTTATACTTAACCAACCAATATTTATTCAAGAAGTAGGTCACAGATTTTTTTTTTTTTTTTTTGGGTCACATCCTCTTCTAAAAAGGTGTTCTGCTTTAGAAACTCTCAATTTATGAGGAAAAAAATTAAATAACAGCAAATTTCAACGTTTTTACTATTAGGGTTAATCAAGGATGCCATATAATTTGCAAAGATAATTCACACCGTTTCTTTATTCAATTTCTCTTGTAGATTACAACCATTAAACAACCTCCAATGTTACTGATATCAGCAGTTATTTTGTTTCACAAAAATTTCCAACTCCTTAGTTATCACTCTAAGAGTTCTATATCATCTTTACTTCTTGGTGTCACCGTTTACATTTCCTTCTTAAAAGAAATAAAATATCATTGCACAAATTTCCTATCATTTTTATTCTGCTCAATGCTGAAAAGCTAATCCATGTAACCTCCGAAATCAAACTGGTACAACCTACCATTACCAAGCTTATCTGCTTCATAACCATAGAAAATTCAATAACTTGTCATATGATCTGAGATAGCCATTGCTCAATACAATTCAAGAGACAAAAAATACAAATTAAATATGGCCATCAATTCAAATGCCATTGCTCAGATGAACCTCTCAAATTACAATATAAACAGTCAAATAAAGACGTATATATAAACATAATATACCTCAATTTGCTGTTCTCCGCTTCGCTTGAACCACACCTCTTCCTGCCCAATCTCCTCCACACTTCTCTTCTTCTTGTTCTCCGTTTCCCCCTTCAACTCCACCGGCTCCTGACCACTCACAACTCCTCCATTCCCATTCCCATTCACATACTGCACTAAACTCCCATTAACACTCTTTTCCTCGCTCTCAATCACTTCAACACTCCCATTCGTGTACTCCTCCATTACCGAGCCATTAAAACCATAGTTTCCATTGGAGCTCCCATTCGAACTCCCATTCAATTTACGGAAGTACTCAATTTCCTTCTCCTCCACCAAAGCCGCGCCTTCTTCACTCTTCACCGCTAAAATTCTCCGGCTCCGGTGAACCGAAATCCGTTCCAACTCAAAATTCACCGCCAAACGGAGCCGCCGCCTCCGAGAAGAAGTACTCCGCGACAGAAAAGTAATCTCCGGCAATCTCGAAGTCGACTGAGCAGCTGAAATCGTCGTCATCTGATGAAATTAACTCAGAACTACTAAAACCCTAATTTTTCATCACACACAGTCAGTGTGTGCTAGTGCGTGAAAATAGTGGGGAGTGGAGGAGGAAAAATGGTGGTGGGAATTTTATTTTTCTTTGTTTTTTTTTTTTTGAATTAAAAAGGAGGAAGAAAACAAGGGTGTGGGTGTGGTGCAGAGGCTGACACGTGGCAGAAAGATGGGAGATCGGAGGGATTGTGAGGCATTTTCATTGGCTGTAAAAAGGTTCTGCGATTGTGCAAAGCTAAGTGGAACCACGAAACTGAAAAAAGTGTTTTTGTCACCTTCTGCCAATGTACTCATCACCAATCGAAAAGAAAGTTATACCATCAAAATTTCTGCCGATAATAATAATAATAATAATAATAAAACTAAACTACCATTTTTACCCCTAGACAAGCACGTCTATGAATGTAACTGCATTTTGCTAATACAGTCCACAACTTGACTCAGCAAGTGTTGTCTAGTGTCGAGCTACGACATAAGTAGGGGTCTATCATCCCACTGCCTCTAGGCCATTGCTAGGTAGAAAAGGGCACCATAGACAGTATGTGTTGAAAGATACATTGCAACAACTATTGATGTTGGAGCAAACTTGAGTTCGCACAAAATATATTATTTTTTGATAGACATACTGATATGAATATACTATCTGACTAAACCAAAATTATCACCATTTTCATTTTCTTACTAAGCGCATAAAGATGAAACCATCGATTAATTCTATATTTTGAGTGGTTGACAATGATTAATAAAGTCTTATCATTCTACAACACCTTGTGTGTCAACGTGAGACTAAACCCTAAGTAGGCCTTTTTGGCTAAACTCACGTAGATGAATACAATACGAATGACTTATAAAATTCAAACTAGTATAAAAATCATCATTTGCCTGCTATAGACATAGAGATGAATACTATATTATTGATTACTAGACCAATAGAGGTCGATTTTTTTGCTAGATTTACAAAGATGAATACAATACCAACGGCTAAAATCCCAAGTTGGCACAAAAATAATTTTTTTTTGCTAGACACACAAAAATGAATATAATGCTAGACACACATATATCGATTTTTTTATAGTAGACCTAGAGATTAGCATGATATCAATACCGAACAACCCCAAATCGGCACAATACTTACCTTTTTTGCTCAGTACACGGTACAGCCAAATTGGCGTAAAACTTGACTTTTTAGCTAGATACACAGAGATTAATGACATACAGATATCAATACAATAACATCAACCATGAATGCAATACCGTCAACTATACACAAGTATGGTTTTTTGTTAGATCCATAGAGATAATCCAATACCAACAACTAAACAAACTAGCGGACACCATACTTCCTTTTTTTTTTTTTTTTTTTGTACTAGACATATAGAGATGAATGACATACAGTCAAGTTGACACAAAACTTACATTTTTTTGCTGGAGACACAGAGATTAATGACATACAGCTAAGTTGGCCTAAAACTTATCTTTTCTTTGCTAGATATGCAGAGATGAATCACTCATAGATATGAATATAATACAACTATGAATATAAGACTATCAACTACTTCATAATTAGGAGTATTCGATAATGGCCTAGGGGATCCCATAGTTCTACAATGACTAGGAAATTACTAACTCGCTAAGGAAATCATAGACACTAAGTGTCGAAAGATACTCTTTACAATTTAAGCGAGTTTGCAATCTTGTCCAAATCTCAATCAAATTATATTGTAAGTATTATCAATTTTAAATCACTATTTATGGAACTGATACCTGTCGTATGCTAATATTTCATGCAAAAAATGTAAAATAATTAGCCTTTTTTAGCAATGTAGGCTTTGCATAAACACTAAAGTCTAGAAACATTGTTTAAATATTAGTACATTATTTTTCAAGTTGATTACTAGTTTAAGGTTTTATGAAATTTAAAGGGATTTTATGCAAAGATAGCAAAATTATAAAATCAATAAACTTAATGCATCAATTGAGGCTAATGTATAAGCAAAACCTTAGTTTTAAATAATTTATGCACTTGAAATTTAGTTGAATATCAACAATAACTTTTTGGAGGGAAAGGAAAAAAAATATTTTTGTGATTTATATCTAACCCTATTGATCTCTTACTTTCACGAGTTCTAAGGGTAATTTCATAGAGTTGCTTCTGTTGTGGGTATCATTGTGTAGTGAAATAGCTTATAGGTCAAATGAGAGATATAAAAGTTAAGTTCTATATGGGTGTGTTTACTTATCTAACCAATTATTGTTGACATTAATTTTTTTTTCAATTTAAAAGCACCATTAGTTGGATCTTAAATTCATTTAGTCAATTTTCCTAACCAATAAACTTTAGGAATCAATGGTTGAATTACTACAAATCAAAAGTTATAGAGACTAAATTAAAATAGTCTTTAAATATAAAGGACTAAAACCTACAATTTGCTATAATGGTGTTAATGGCATGAAAGACAGTCATAGAATGATCGAACAACAAGACTTTCATGCTTTGTCATTAACTTGGAATTACTAAATTTAATTACGAACTGTTACAAAAGAAAGTATTTGCCACGGTCGCCGGACCTCTCTCTCTCTCTCTCTATCAGTCAGTCTCTCTCTCTCTCTCTCGAACCTCTATCTCTCTCTCTTGGTTTCCCCTTTTTTTATTTTTTTTATTTTTTTATCCCCAAAATTTTAATTGGTTTACCTATCAAAATCCAACTGAAAGAAAATGAAATCAACAAAATTAAACAGAAATATGTAAAGAAAAGGAGTGAAAAACTCACCTCCTTAGCCGAGAGGGAGAGAAACCAACTTGATGGTGGAAATGGGGGGCGCCGGTGGTGAGCTGGTCCCGGTGGATGGCGATAAGTTGCCGAAGCTACTGGTGGTGATAGGTGGCGTGGAAACGGAGCAAGGGTGGAGAGGCGCTGGTATGGTGATTCAATAGAGGTGTGATGTGGTTTGAGTTTGTGGGCAGTTTGCTTGTGTGTGTATATTGCTGATAGATTTGTTCTCTGTGTGTGTATTGCGTGCGTGTGTTTTGCAGGTGTATGTGTGTGTGAGTGTTTGCAAGTGTATGTGTGTGCCTGAATGTGTGTTTTGTGTGTGTCGTGTGTGTGAGTGTTTGCAGGTGTATGCGTGAGTATGGACTGATGTGTGCGTGATGTTCAGGTGTGTTATGTGTGTATGCAGGTGTATGTGTTGTGCATTTGTGACTGGTTTGTGGAAGTGCAGGTGTTTTCGGATGTGTGAATGTGTCTGGTGTGTGGTTTGTGTGAGCTGCAGGTGTGTTGTGTGTGTTTTGTGCAAGGTTGTGTGAGTGAAGAGAAGGAGGCAGAGAGTGAAAGTGAAGTGTGTGAATGGTGTTTGTGTGAGTGATTTGTGTGTGCTCGTGTGTTTGTGTGTTGGAACGTGTGTTTTGTGAATGTGCAGGTGTGTTATGCTTGTGATGCAGGTGTAGTGAGGATTATCTGTCGTGTTTGTGTGAATGTGCAGGTGTGTTATGCTTGTGATGCAGGTGAAAATGGGGGAAGAGATTGAGGGAGAGAATTGGGTGAAGTGAAGTGTGTGTTCGATTGTGTTGGTCTGGTGAGGGAGTGTGTGTAAATTGTCTGCAGGTGGGGAGTTGAGAGTGCAGGGAAAGTGTGTGCCAGTGAGAGTGAGGGAGACTGAGAGAGAGAGGATGAGTGTGCAGGTGGGGAAGAAAAACAATCTCTCCAAAATCCCCTCAAATCTGCTGAATTGCAGGGGAGTTGGGAGAGTTGTGATGATGGCATGGGGCTGCTCTGATGGTAGCTCCCATGCTGCTACGGTAGCAGGCTGCAAAACGCAGCCTGCTCTACTTTTTTTTTTTTTTTTTAAATAAAGGAAAACAAGTGAAATAGAATAAAATAAAAGATATTGGGATCTCTAAAATCACTAAGAAAAATATTGAAATTTATAGTTATAAAAACGAATAAATAAAATTTACCTCAAAAATTCAAAAATTAACATAACATTAAAAATGTGCGATTAATAGAAAAATAATAATAACAAATAATAATAATAATAAAGTATTGAAATAAATATTAAAAATTTCTAAAAATCATGGAATTTATACAGGAAATTCATGAATATATGAGATATGCATAAAAAAAAATTTCACTTAAAAAATTCTCATAAAAAGAATGCATTGGGAAACATGCCATTAATAAACAGAAAAGACAAAAAATAAATAAACACCAAATGACTTCTAAAAATTATGTAATTTTTTACAAAAAATTTATAAATATACAAAATACACATATAAAAAAAATTTTTACTTAAAAATTCTCGTAAAAAAAAAGTTTATTGAAAAACGTGCCATTAAGTTTAAAATACTAAAATTTTAAATAAATAATAAATGACTCCCAAAAATTATTAAAATTATAAATAATGATAAAAATAGTAAAATTGTATATAAAATAAAACAAAATAATATTTATGAGATGAAATTACCATTTTGCCCCTAATGTAACAAATTAGACGCAATATACACAAAAATTATAATTGACCCTTAAAAATCAAAAATACCCCCTAAATAAAGTAATACACATATTTTTATAAAATGTGTGTCAAAATTTGGTGTCTACAACTATTCTTTAGGTCTCTCCACCCTATTAAAGAAAAGATACAAAACAAAAAAGTAAAAATAATAGCCAACATGCTGAGAAGTCACAAATAGAAATATTTAATGCCAATCATCATCTTCATCATCTATGAGCAAGTTTTTACATCGAAATGTTTCTAAAACAACATCTTCCACTCCATCTCCGTTATCTAAAAAAATCCACATATTTAATTAGTCTCACCTTGAACAATCAAATACAATATTAACTTCATTATTAATTTTTGACTTAATATTATTAATAAAGTATAATTTCAACTTTTACTAATATATAAAACTAACCTTCAAATTGTTCAAAATTTGAACATTCACCGTGATACTGGAAGTCGTCAAGCTCTTCCTCTAACTCATCATAATCAAGCTCTCCTTCTTAGTTCTTCTTCAACCACCCAAAATTCTGTTTTATCAATAGACTCATAATCAACAGGATCATACGACCTCTTTTTGTCCATCATGCCTACAACATACAGATTAAGTAGTAAAATACCTTAAAAAAAATAAAATATGAAATGTGAATAGAAACTATTTACATGTACCTATATTGTAAACGCAAATTGTAATGCACATATACAAGATCGTTGAGCCTTTGATGCTCCTAACCTTATTTCTTTTCTTAGTGTGAATACGCTCAAAGACACTCCAATTACGTTCACATCCTGAAGAAGAAGCTGTTTGACTAAGCACTCGAATTGCAAGTTTTTGTAAGTTTGGAGCATCACAACCAAAGAGTTTCCACCAATTCTCTATCATAATCAAAATTAGAAAATTAGTCAAATATTAATAATAAAAAATATTTTTAATAAGATTCAAATACTAAAAAAGTTAAAAATTACCTGGCCTATCTTTCTTGCTAGTAAGAATAGCAAGTTTTCTGCCAAAACTCCCCTCTCGCTCTCGATACATTCCAATCTCTCTTGTTAAATTTTCCACACTACACCAATCCACCTTTGATTCTATGTAATCCAACAACCCATTTGTAATTTCTGGATGTGTCGAAAATGTGGCAGTGTCATACTGAAAAGCAGGATTTAAAAAATAAGCTGCAGCATGCAAATTCTTCCTTAACATCCTATCCCATCGGTCATTAACAATATCAATGTAAGGTTTATAAAGTCTTTCTTTATCCTTGAACAACTTCTTAATGCCATTAATTGCTCTCAACATACCATCATAAACATATCCCAAAGAAGGCCTTTCATCAGTGTCACAAACTCTCAACAACCGAATTAGAGGACCCATGATTCTCACTGTAATCAAACAGTTATTCCAAAATCTCTCATCTAAAACAATTTGTTTGACCTCTTTTCCCTTACTCATTTTCAAGAACTTTCTATAATCTGCACTAGTGACTAAAGCTTGCAAACTATCTTTGTGATCATGTAAACTCTTTAGTGCAATAAAGTTAGTGGCAAACCGAGTTTCTCCTGGACGAATAATCTCTTTCCAGTCTGCACTTTTTCTCAACCAATTCAAAGTAAACTTATGATTATACACAAAAACAGTTACTGTAGAAGCAAGAGTCACTAGAGATTTAATGATACTCATTTCACCAATATCCTTTAAGATCAAATTGATACAATGGGCTGCACATGGAGACCAACAAATAGTTGGATACCTTTCATTTAATAAAGTCCCAGCAGCCTTATAATTGTTGGCATTATCAGTCACTAAATGCACGACATTCTTTGGACCAACCATTTCAACAATTTCGGCAAACAGATTACACAAATTTTCTGCACTTGTTACAATGTCCGATGCATCTATAGATTTAATGAAAGATATACCCTTAGGACAATAAACTAGAAAATTAATCAATGGCCTTTGTCTACTGTCTTTCCACCCATCACCCATTATTGTGCATCCAGTTTCAGTCCAAGTATTTCGAAATGAATCAACCACTAACTGCACATCTTTCTTAGCATCTCGCAACAAATTGACTCGCAAAGAATGATAAGATGGAGCTTTATAACCATGACCCATTGATGCAATTTGATCAATAGCTTTTTGAAAAAATGGAGAATTAACAGCATTAATTGGAATACATGCATCATAGAACCAAAGAGCAATGGCCATATCAGTATTTTGCCATTTTTCCTTACTTTGCAAGCAAGCCTTAATAGTAGGTTGAGAACTATCACGTCCACCCTTAAAGAAAGCATGAATACCTGTAGGGGCAGTGGCTTTTCTTTTTCCTTTACCAAGTGATACACCAGCCTCGTTAATTGAAATTCCCTTTGCTCGATGAGGAGGAACCTCTTCCACTTCATCACACTCAAATTCATGTCTCGCTCGACCAAAAGGATTTTCCACTTCAAAGTCACCTCTCCTTTCTTTAGATTTTTTTTCATTCTCTTGCAAAGATGCTAACATTGCCATTCTCACTGCTGGATCAACCTTTAGACATGAACTAACACTACCCGAAACTCCAGCTAAGTGTTGTTTCATACGATGGATACCACCCCCGGAAAATACTTTAAGACATTGAGTACACGTCATGGTTTTTCTTCCTTGTGCATTTCTACCCTCAGAAACATATCCCCATGCTATATCTGTCTTTTGCCTATGAGCATAAGGTTGACTTGCGGATTCTTCGCTATTGAGTGCTCCTGCCGGTGAAGATTGTGAATTACTGCCACTACCGGCATCCATTTTTCTGAAAAAAATATATATTTAAATAAAATTATTATTTTAAATTAAGACTCAAGAAAACAAATAAATTGATTAATAATTAACTCCAGACAATTGGAGTGAAAAATCCAATTGCAATTTCCAAGTATTAAAAGTTCCAGTTCACTAGTCTAGAATTATCAGGATATAATATGGATTTGAAAAATGAAAAATATAACAATTACAACGAATTTTTTCACAAAGTAAATGTAGCACTAGCTTATTATAAATGCAATAATACAACCTGATATACAAAAAAAAAAGAATGAAATTCTATCAATTCAATTGAGGGTTAATTCTAAGATGTCATCGTGTGTCACCTTTATATGCTTGTTTAACTTTATGTATGTAGAAATGATTAGCACAACATGCTCATTACTATTTAAATTTTTGAAGAACCAATATTCAATTAATTAAGATTCAACGGTTGTGTTACATGTTTTTATTTGTAACCATGTTAAAAAAATTTGTATTGATTTATTCAGTTTCATGTAGGTCGTATTAGTGTTCTGACTAACTTGTGAACATATAACTCCAAATAATTCTCTCTTTTTATCATTAATTTCCTTTTTTGTTGGTAAGCACCAAATGATTCTCTTATCTTCCTTAATTTGTTTGTTATTATGCTATCTATGTAATTTATTGAAGTTAGATAGTTGTATTTTTAATTGACCACTTGTACCCATATACAAGTTAATTTGGTACATACACTACAAAAAGATCAAGGAGATTTGTGAAATCACAATATATCATGAACTCCTTTAACATCTATGTATAGTAAAAAGTATTTGTAAAGGCCTCCTCTTTAATGATTTGAAACATTAACACTTGAACCAAAAAGATGGTTAACTTGATATTCAAACGAACAATAAAAAGATACATTGATTAATGAAAGTCGATAATCTTAATTGTAGAATATAGTTCATCACAAGAGCATATAAAAATTCTAGATATAATTTCCTCTTCCAACTTAAGCATATCAGATGAAAAAAGAAAGTGCAACCTAAAGACCAGAAAAAGAAAACAAAAGCAAATCATGTGAAGCAAACATTTTATGTTGGAAGAATCAAGACATGATTATTAGTAAGCAGAATCTGAGATACAGAAGAAATAGTGGAATCTATTTTTCTATCTTCTATATTCAATCCTATTGCAGAGCCTTGTTCTTTAGCAGAAACAACTCAGAAAATACAACAGAAATATAGTTTCAACATTTTTTCTCACATTCAAATGGCTTCAGTAATACTATACTAAAAGTTCACATAAGGAGGTTCAAACCTTTAGTGCTTGTATTTCGTGTTATAATTATAAAAACCTTCAAAGAACTGGAATTTTAATGAATGTAGTTATTTGTATCAAAGATTTTTTTTCAATTCCTTGTTGAAAAGGTTAACACACTTTGAAGCTTCAGGACAAGTAACAGAATTGCGTGCTAAGATAGGGAAACTATACTCACTTGTTTTGCCATTGCAGATTTTTTTTTTGTAGACACCAAATTTTGACACACCGTTTAGATTTTTTAACATTTTGAAGCACTTTTTGTTTTTTGAGAGGTCAATTGCAATTTTGTGTATATTATAACTAATTAGTCGTATCAAGGGTAAAATGATAATTTTAGCTTGTAGATACAATTTTACTTTATTTTAATTTCTAAACTCTTATTTTTATGGTTTTTATCATTTTTCTAATTTTTAAGGATTTTTCAAAGTCATGTAGTATTTACTTAGAATTTTGTTTTTGTAAACTAATGGCACGTTTTCCAATGCGCCCTTTTCATTGGAATTTTCGTGTGAAAAATTTTACATGCTCATTTTATATGCTTTTAGATTTTTTGTAAAAATTTCATAATTTTTAGATGTCGTAGGCATTTATTTAATTTTGTTTTTTTGTTTATTAGAGGCACATTTCTCAAAAATGCATAAATGTTAAAATTTCACAATTAAAATTTTAGTATACGTGTGATTTGTGTGATAATGCATTTTGTGTAAAATTTTCATAATTTTTAAAAATCATTTAATATTTTTACATTTTTACATTTTTTCATAAATTTGTGGCATATTACACGCTTTCCGATGTTACATTAATTTTAGATTCTTACTATAAACCTTTCTTTTTTCGTGTAATGTTGAAATTTTGTAGTAGTTTACAATTTTAGGGAGTCCAGTAGATTTATTTTATTTTATATGTGTGTGTGTGTGTAGATATATATATATTCTTCTCTGCGATGTTTCTTTAAAAAAAAAAAAAAGATAGCAGGCAGTAGCAAACAACGCTGCTACTGCCAGGCTGCTATGGCTGCCTTGTTCGATCCCAGCCACCCTATTTGCCAACTGTATCTCCCAGCCACTCCTCTCATCATCACATTTCAATTCATTCATATCACCATCCCACTTGTATTCACTTTACCAGATTTTAATGAATTTCTTACTCATTTTTGCCACACTTCATCACCATAACAAACAGACCAATTCAATCTTTCTCTCAGCTCTCTCCCACTGACTTCACATTGGCATACAATTTCACTTCACTCTTTTCTCTCGGTTCTCACTTACACAAAAACTTCACTCACTCACTCTTGCACTTTCCCTCTTAGGCTTCCTGCACCTCACACCTCATAGACTCACCATTCCCCTACCACTTCCTCTTATTCCACACAAGACTCTTCACCATTTCACTCCCATTTCACAATTTTCACTTCACCTGCACACAACTCTCACCTCACTCTCTCAGTCAAGCACACAATAGATACACACGATTCACTTTTCTCCTCAGTTCCCAATCTGCACCATCTTACTTCACTTGCACACACAGACACACAACATTGCATTTTTCTTCTTCACCTCCACTACACAGACACACACAAACTCATCAATTTTTTCCTTCTCGGCCCTTCCCTCACTTCACACAAAATCACTTACACATTATTTTCCTTCTTCACCATTTATAGACACATATTTCACTCCACAACTCAGACATACAATCATCCATCTCTCTTGGTCTTCCTGCAAAAAAACACACATACCACACACTTATTCCACCATCACAATCATACACAAGTCACTCATTTTCTTCTTCATCCTGCACACGCACTAGAACATAGACACAAACTCACTCATTTTCTCTTCTCTCGGCTCTCAACTTGCCATCACAGCACACACAAACAATCTCAATTCCCTTCTGCATCTCCCTCACAACACACATTCTCACACAGACACCAATTTAGACATACAAACACAGTCGGATAGACTACACACGTATTCCAGCAGACACACACAGAATCACACTATCACAAACGCACATATCTTGCTACTCATACACAACTATTCAAATGCATACCTTATACACATTGGCGCGCGCGCGCACACCAGTTTCAAGCATAGACACAACACACACAGTCACATTTTAGCACACACAAACACGCATAATTGCACAATTTCACATTTGCACACAACATACGCACACTGATCTCACACACAGCGTTAAGAACACATCCCGCATGCACACCGTCAGCCACAGACATACATATTCACAACTTCACACAAGTACACACAATATACACACAAAACACACACCCAACAATCACCACCCAAGCCCAACAGCAATAACCAACATCTGGTTACACTCGCAGCCAATAATCATGTCCGCTGCTACCATCAGCAAAAGCCCCCCCTCCAACCCAGTTTCACCACTAGTCAAACTCTTCCAGTCCATCACATCAAGCCAGGCCGCACCACTTCAAGCTCTCAAACGAGCCACTGTTGTTCTTCACCACCTAGTTGAATACCACTTCCACCGCCATTTGACCTAGGTGAATCTCCTCCCCTTTCTTCCAAATTTTTTCTTTTTGTTTTGACATTTAATCCTTGAAATAGATGCACAGATAGTGATAGGTTGATTAAGAATTTGGGGTTTGGAGGATTTGATTTAGGTGAAATTGAGGGATTAACTGAAGGGGGGTTGATTTCGGCTATTCCTAGAGGAGGAAAGAGAGAGTGAGACAAAAAGAAAAGAAAGAGAAAGAGGAAGAAAATAGAGCAAGAGAGAAAGAGAGAGTGAAGAGAAAAGAGACTGAGATAGAGAGAGAGAGAGAGAGAGAGAGAGAGAGAGAGAGAGAGGGAAATCTGGAGAAGATGAGAAGAAGAAGAAGAAGAAGAAAAACGGGAAAGAGAAAGAAGAACAAGAAACAGGAAACCAGAAGAAAAAAAAAAGAGAGGAGAAGTGAGGAGAAGAAAAGAAAGAAAAGAGAGAAGAAATGAAGAAGAGAGAAGGAGAGAAAAGAGAGAGAGGAAACCAGAAGAGAAAGGAAAAAGAAAGGAAGAAGAAAAAGAGAAAAAGAAAAGAGAGAAATAGAAAAGAGAGGAAAGGAAAAAAAAAAGTGGAGAAAGAGAGAAAATAAAAAAGGAAAGAAATGAGGAAAGAAAGAAAAAGAGAAAAAGAGAAAAATTATGAATTTGAGGTTTGGAAAGAGTTTAGGGAATTTGGAAATTTTCGGTAAATGGTAACTGATTTGGGGGATGTTTCAATAGGTTCAATTTGTTTCAGTGTTTGATTAAATCTTTTATTTTAGTTTTTCTTTGTTTAATAATTAAGTTAGTTAGTTAGTTTAACTAATTAGTGTAGTTTTGTTAGTTAATTAAATTACTTTAGGTTAATCTGGTTAGTTTTGTCTAATTTGAGTACTTTATTTCTAGTTATTTTATTTTGTTCTATTTTCCGAAAGATATAATTTGCATTGGACCCTACAACTTGTTGAACTTTCTAATTTAGTCCCAAACTAATCGCTGGATTTTCAATTTAACCCCCTAGACCTTGCAGGATTTCAAATTGCATTTTTGCCCCCTATGCATTGCTAGAAATTATAATTTTGTCCTTGTGTTTGCTAAAAATTATATTTTTGCCCTAGAACATTGTTAGAATTTATGTTTTTGCCCCCCAAGTAGCTAGAACTTGCAATTTTATCCTTTGAATGTCGCTAGAATTTGCAATTTTGCCCCCAAGCTTGCTAAAATTATATTTTTACCCCTTTTATATTGCTGGAAATTACAAATTGATGTTTAATGTTGCTGTAATTTACAAATTGAACCTTGAATGTTGCTGGAAAATTGCAATTTGGTTTTTAAAACTTGCTGGAAATTGTATTTTTATATTTTAGCTTGCTGTAAATTGCATTTTTAGTCCTAGAACATTGCTGGAAAATACATTTTTTACTCTAGACTTGCTGAAATTCATGTTTTTGTCCCCCAATTTGCTAGACTTTTCACTTTTTGCCATAGAACATTGTTAGAACTTATATTTTAACTTTAGGCTTGTTAAAATTGACATTTTTAATCCCTAAACTTTTTCTTAAATTATATTTTTGCCCTAATTTTGGGATATTTGCGTTTTTAACCCAAAACTTTAGAAAAATCTTATTTTTTATTCAAAACTTTTCTTTTTATCTAATTAAGGTCTTAATACTTTCAATTACGCCCTTTGTGTTTCTAAATTTTAATCAATGACCCAATTTAAATTTTTATTTATTTAATTAATGGTCATATTAGTTTCTTTGTTCTTTTTTAATTATTTTTGGAGTTTTTTATTTACGTGTTAAAGTTTAATTATATGTTATTGTATTTTCTTTATTTTAAATTAAATATATTTTCCCTAAATGTTAGTTGGTGCTTTTATCTTTTGTTTGTTATTGTTATTATAATTCCCTTATATTTTATCCCTTGATTATAGTGATTAATATTGTATTATTCACTTTATGATTTGTTTATCCAAAATATTGGTACCTTGATGTGTTTGGTTATTTTGTTAGCATTTGTACCGGTTATTCAAATGAGAGGTATTCCTATTATCCCTTAATTCTCTTTATTTACTCCTATATGATTTTCTTATGTGTTTTTATGTGTTGTTTTAATTTCCTTTTATGTTGAATATTTATCTATTTTTGTGCTTGTTTATTTATTTGAATTTAATTTTAATTATTCAGAGGAATATAATTGATAGGTGATATTTTTCATTTAACAAAATTTTGTATTTAGATAGTTAATGTAATAGATAGGTTACATATTTAATTTATTTAACAAAAATTTTTGTATTTTAGATAGGAAATGTAATAGATAGGTCATTTCTTATCTTTTCTCATTGTAGATTGTAATTAGGCTTCCTCGGTGTAATAGTTAGGGCTTTTGCGTGCTATGTGTTTATGTGTTTTTTCCTCACTTTCCCTAAGACTTTGCATCTAGAATATTATGCTTATGTGCTATGTGCTCCTATGTGCTATTACCTGCTTCTATGTGCTTATTGTTTTAATTTATGTTTGTTATTATTTATTGCTTTGCTTTATTATGAAATATGTGTATCATCACCACACTAGTCCAATGCTAGTTGTGGTTCATTCTTGTTTCCTCGTTAGTCCAACGCTAATGAGGAATTTATAGAAAATGGGCTAATCCAACGCTAGACCCTTAGGCTCCTTAAACATTAGTTTCATTTTGCATGAAATTCATGTCATTCACATGTATCATTTTTCTATTTTTAGGATCTTATTCTGTTTTACATGTCATTTTCCCTTATATTATCCCTCTTCCTATAAATATATAATGCATGGCATTTATGTTGCATGTTATATAGAACTTTAGGACCTAGATAGATCATTTGCTTGCTTATGTTAGGAAGAGTCACTCTTCAAATACTGGAAAAGTGAATATGGTTTTTATAGCCTTAGCATGCTATTTATCCCTCTGTAAGAAGGAATATTTTGTCACGAGTTTTCGTCCTCGTAGTTGTTATGTTGCAGTCCTTTTCTTGGTCACTTATATCTAGATCTATATTTTATTTTCCATTTCTGCATATCATTTTTGCATAACTCGTGACCCCTTCGAGACTTTATTTTGGGTTTCGCAATTAATTCGATAATTCCCATTTAACTTCGAAGGGACATTTTGTCGTTATCGATATCTCTTTTAGGTCTAGGTTTGCATCCATATAGTTACATCCAAATGTGATAAAATCTTAGGATTATATTTAAGAAAATTTTGACTAAACCTCGCAACTAGTTTCGACTAGGTTGAAAGGGTGTCTTAGGCGCAAGCCTTTGCCTTCCCTTTCTTCAACTGTGATTCCTGAACTCATTTTTCTCTCGTTTTCAAAGACCTGGAGTTGTCTAAAAATGGTTTTATCGTTTTTCTTACATTTTTCCAAAAGTCTTTTCCAAAGAAATCATGCTCGATTTTTTACCTTTTATAATCAAATGTTTTCTGGTGACTTGGTACACAAAAAACTCAATACCAAGTGACAACTTCATGTTTCATTAAAAACCCTTTTTAGACTCTATTTTGGGCCCAAAACCGTCGCATTTTCAAAGTCCCATTTCAGGCCCTTTTTCTTTTGTTTTTCCAAAATAAAATCATTTTTACAAAAATCAAAACTTCCTTTTTACACCCAAATCTTTTTCCGTTCTTCAAAAAAAGGGGCGCGGCACTTTTCTTTTCCCCAACAAAGGAGGTATGAAATTATCAATAAAAAAAATAAAATAATTGAAATCTACACTAAGTTGCTATGGACAATTTGTTGCACATTAAGCTTTAAGATCAACATAAAATGTGGCAAAAGGTTTACAAACATATGATGAACAAATCAAAAGATTATATTCACGTTATCACTAGAACCAAAACTAGCCAACCAATCTTCCCAAAAGAGAAAAAAGAAGAAGAGAAGAGCCAACCTTGTGAAGATCTTGTTTTTCTTTTTTGGATGCAAGAATCCGTGAATACAGGAGATGATGAGAGGAATTGAAATGGGACTATCGGGTGAAGAGGGTATTAAACACAAAAAAGGATGGCTGAGTTGGGAAGAAACTAGGTAAATAATTGGGTAGCGAAATGACGAAAAAGGGTGGCAAAATCACCATATTTACAATATTACAAAAATCATCGGCTCAAATAGCTCATGCAGTTGGTATAATTTTCAACAGCTTTTTTGGTTAGTCAAACCGATATGTGAATCGGACCAGAGCCATGACCGGTTCGTAGGTCCGATCTAGTTTTGAAAACACTAATGTACTTCACTAAATTCAGATTTGAAAAATTCTTTAACTTTTAAATGTGCAACCCTATTAGGTTCATGTCTTTTTTTTTTTTTTTGGTCAAATACTAGGTTCATGTCAATGCAACATAATTTTAGCTTATTAGTGAGTTTGGGCCAGCTAGAATTCGGTTTGAAGCCCGTGCACTAAGGCCCAGGCGACAAACCCACGCTCTTGCCGAGAAAAGTTCGACCCGCTGCCCGGGGGAAAAAAAGCGTACTCCTCCAAATTCAATAAATTGTACTACTCCCGCAGCTAAGCGCACAGGTTATCTCATCCCTCTATCCAGGACAAGAGATCCGGCCCGACCCGGGATATCTCAAAACCCAATTAGTAGTATCTCGTTTACTCGACTATCCCGGACCGTTTAGCGTTATATAGACGCGCGTTATATATAAACATTTCTCAGTTTTCACTCCCTCCGCCATCAAAAAATTTCCTCTCTCAATTCAAAAGTTTTGGAGCTTTCATTCCAACCCTAGCTTTCTCTCTCTACATTCAAAATATATACATATACAGATAGAGAATAGATTTACATTCAGAAAATGAGGAAGGGCGCGAAGAGAAAGGCGGCGGCGGTGAGGAGCCGCAAGGAAGAAGCCGCCAAATCCGAGGACGAGCCGACCAAGACAACCGCAGAAGAGAATAGCCAGGAGCCGACGGAAAGCGAAGCTGCTGCGGCGGAGGAGAATTGTAAAGTTGAGCCGTCTGTAAAGTCGGCGGCTGGCGAGGAGAACAACAAGGCGGAGGAGCCGAGTGGTAAGTCGGCTGAGGAGGAGGAGGAGGTTAAGGGGAATAAGAAGAAGGAAGAGCCGAGCAAAGCTGTGAAGCGTCGAGGTAAGCGAGCGAGAATAACGAAGCCGGAAGATGAACCTGAGTATTTCGAGGAGAAGCGTAATTTGGTAAACCTGCACTGTTTTGTTCGAAAATGTGATTTTTGATGTTTTTATTAAATATTACTGCTTCTATGTAGATGATGTTCAGTGATTTTTATTGAATGTTGTATTTTGGATTTAATTTCTTTGATTTTCTATTCTTTTAAATTATTTATTTTGGAGTTTTCTGTTCATTCTTGATATTCATTCTGTTATTAACTTATACAATGGCGATTTAGGTGAGTTCCCAAAGAGAATTCGAGATATAATTCATATAAAATATGAGAGATTGTAGCTTTATGATTGATTCTGCAGATTTTTTTTCCGTATTTGGCATTCATTTTACGTTAGATGCATTCTTGAATTTGTGTTTTTGGTAATATGGATATCTGTATTGGTTTCTCCGACTATTGCAGATTGAATGGTGGTGGAACATTTGTCTGGTGGCAACAAATTTAAGATGAAGTCAACATAAGTTATGCTGTCTTGTAAATATGTGTGCATTTGTGTGTGCTGTTTTATAAATAGAAAGGAATTAAGGGATTGCTCATGAAGTTACTAACAAGATTCTTTGGACCAAATTCCTGGCCATGGCTAGCAAATAAATACAATGGGGTCTAATATATGTATATACACATGTACTGTTTGTATTTCATTGTCTAAATTCTTAATCTGAGAGTTTGAGCTTCTAGCTTAAATCACTCTCGCTTTTGGGTATACATCCCTTTGTAGCTTAAGAGATGACAGTGTTATTTAAATGTCCCTTTCTTTTGACATTTCTAGGTTTTGATTTGCTGTCGATTGAATTTAGTTATGCTTGAGCATGTTTGCTAAATGTGATGTGAATATCTCCGTCCCATTCATTGATGAGAATGTGGATTTAAAGGTTTTTCTTTCGTTTAAAAGAATCTCGAGATATTTATAGGAACACCTAATATTCTTGCTTGGGTGTCTGTTGCAGGAAGATCTATGGAAACAGACATTTCCTGTTGGCACAGAGGTAAGACATCAGTTGCTTATTGTGTTTTCATCCTCCTTGGTTCCAAATACCATATAATGAATAAATTATGTCTTCTTTTCCTTTTCTTATGGATACCAGTGGGAACAGCTTGACCTGGTTTACCGGTACAAATGGAGTTTCCAGAATCTGGAAGTGAGCTACTTTTCCTAATGTTTGATAATATCCTTTTCTAAATTTGTTTACAATTTTTTTCACTTCAAGTATTAAACCTTCAATAAAAGCAAAAGAGTTTAGAAGTCTGGTGCTAAAAGTACTTCTGGTATTTTTCCAGGATGCATTTGAAGAAGGTGGAGAATTATATGGAAAGAAAGTTTATCTTTTTGGATGTACAGAGCGTAAGTGCTAATTGGAACCTGTTTCTCCTTACCTCTTGAAATTTGACCTTTAAAACCAACACAATCGTTTTTGTACTCTCTGCCTTTTTGAAGTTCATGCTTTGATGAGCTCAAATGAAAATAATGCTTTCAGGTCAGCAGAAATCTTTTGATGAGCCTTAAGCTCTTTTTATATACTTGAATTTTTTGTTGCTCCCTTTCAAATGACTCGGATCATTTGTTGTATTATATACCAAATGTTACTATTGAGACCAATAACATATCGTATTGGTTTCTGTTGTGCTCCAGAATTCTTATAATTCTTATTATATACTAATAACATATCATATAGGTTTCTGTTATGTTCCAAAATTATTATAATTCTTATTATAGCTTTGCTTTCCCCCCCCCCCCCCCCCCCCCCCTCAAAAAAAAAAAAAGAAAAAAACCACACAAAAATAGGGAAGAAGGAAAACATTAAAAAAGAGAAGTGTATTATATAAGTTGAAATATCCTTCAGATCAACTTTTATTGCTTAAAGGTATTGCTCTGTTTGCTTTTGGATTTCTTTATGACTATTTGTCTATTCTTGCAGCCCAATTTCTTTCTTTTCAGGATCAACAAAAAGTAGTTATCATACCTGTTGTGGTTGCTGTAAGTCCTTAATTTTTTTAATTACATGGTTGACTGATTCCTGGCAACTAATATTTTTTGTGGGAAAGATTGCTTCAATAGTTATTGCATTTAACTTTTCAGTTGTTCCATCACTAAGTTCAGTATTGATGGCCTTATAGTGAAATGGAAAATGCCACCAAATTCAATTTTTGCGAATTCCATCAAATGGAACACCTTTATATTTATAAGGGCATATTATCTTGTGTCCACTGCTTGTACTTCCATTTTTCATCTTTTTTTTAATGACTCTGCATGTTTGGTTGAATACCGTAAGAACATCTATCTTAGCTGTCATTGGGGGGGGGGGGGACTGTGTTTGTTGAACTTAATGAAATCATGGGCCTTCAAAACTTTTACACTGTCCATCCATGATGTCTTTCTGCTTGGTTGATGGCAAATTGGATTCTGGAATTAGGTTACTTGTATTTTCTAGGATTGTTGTTAATAGTTTTATATACATATTAATGGTATGTTCAGCTTGTGTTACGTTTTTTTACTCTTCTTGTTTCAAATAGGTGGTAGCTCCTTTCCCACCTTCTGACAAAATTGGCATCGCCTCAGTACAGAGGGAGTCCGAAGAAATCGTACCCATGAAGCAGATGAAAATGGACTGGGTTCCCTATATCCCCTTAGAAAATAGGTATATGTTATCTTCTTGTGTTGTTCCTTATTGTGAAATTTGTATAAGATATCCTCTTGATGTTTTTATTTTTATGCTTCTGCTATTTATTATTCTTTAGGGATTCTCAAGTTGAAAGACTCAAATCCCAAATTTTTATTTTGGGCTGCACGCAGAGAAGGTAGTATTCTATTTTTCCTCGATTGCTTTTAATGTTTCATAGTGTCTTACCTTCCTCTTTGTGTATGCATGCGCACGTGTTTTTTTTTTTTTATCTGTTAGATTTCATATAAATATAATCTTAAGCTGAAGTACATTGTGCTGTAGGTTGTGGTACTAAAATCTTGATGGGTCATGCTTTTCATGTTTTCGCATGACATGGCCTAACTGACTGCAGCCAAGCAGTTCACATAATGAACCTAGCTCTTTGATCTTTTAACCTCTACTGCTCTCTCTCTCTCTCTGATGTTTGTGTTCAATCGGTTCACTATATTACTGTGTCATTTCTTGTGATTTGTAAGTGTTCTGCTTTGTCCATTTGAATAAAGTGCACACAAAAAGAGACAGAGACTGAGGGGTTGATTCTTATGGTTAATCATCTTTGATGTTTTTTTGTAGGGCTGGTTTGAAGCATTTGAAGATAGACCGTGTGAAGAAATTTGAATATTGCCTGCCTTGTGAGTGAACTCATTTGCCAAACCTTTAACTTTGGGCTTCCACCTGGTTGTTTATTGGATAGAGTGATAAGTTTTATATGGTACTTTAGTTTGGCTTTTATGCTTTTGAACCTTTCATCTATCTATTCTTCTGCTGGTTAATTGTGGTGCTTGCAGAAGGATGTGGTTTAAGCATGTACTTGAAATATTTCAGGTCGGTTAATTTGTGGAAGTATGTGTTAAATTAGATCTCAGGTTATAAACTCTTGGGTGGTAAGTTCCTATTCAAACAGTTGTCTTGCAGAATAATTTTTTCTGTCAAGCCCCAAAAACTCTGTTTTTAATTGGTAGCATTGGATGTCAAGAGTTGGTAGTAATCTTGGGCAGGATTATATGCCAATTGCCAAATGACATAGCTAATGCTTCTGCATGGAGAGTCTGTTAAATTATTCTCTGTATACAGTTGCAGAATATTGGTTTAGAGGAGTGTAATTTGTATTGTTTGTTCATTGTAAATGCAGTTTTTCTTTATTATATTCTGTATAAGGACAGTTGGGTCCATGATTAAAATATCAGAAGGGTAGATTTTTTATTCTATTCTCATTTTTACTATTAGTCCTAGACAACCTAATCATTTTTGAAATAGTCAGAACAATAACATTCAAAATGGAGGTATAAATGTATTTGGGTTTGCCTTGAAATTACTTTTACAATAGGTGTAAGAATTTTTAGGGCAAATTAGTTATTCCACAACCTTGTCACAGGATTGTTTTATTGCATGTGTCTAGGGTAAGGTATTAATTTTTGGATTATAATCTGATCTCTCAAAAACAACTAAACACGGGTATAGACAAGATTACTAACCCGATGTGTACTCCCATGAACTAAAGAAAAAAAAAAAGGCTCGGGACTTCCGAGGCTGCAAAAAATTGTTGTGGATGTACCTGTGGGATAATAGTAGTATTATGGGTTTGAAAACATCTGAGAAGTACATAAAAAAAGTAATTTAGCCTGTTTCTGATTTCAACTGTATTAGCATTTCAAGAGGCCTGACTTTAGTTTCAACTGTGTTCGTGGCGTTTCAATAGGAAACAAGAATTCCACATTGCATCTTGTAGGATTTGGAAAAGGCAAGCTTTGATACTATTTACTTGATGGTGCATATGCTGGGTTTCATTTTGTAAAAAGACGTGGAGAATAGTGAAGAAAGTGGTCAAATACCTTTGATGTGAATATTGAGGTTGGGCTACTAACTTTTGCGCATATCTAAAAAAAATCACATGTTGCAGGACACGAGAACAATTTTTGCCGAAGAATAATTTTAAATAAAAAATTTAGACCTAAGGTTTGCATGATTTAATTTGTCATTTCTACCAGAAAATCTTATCCTATGAAGATCCAAAAATAATAAATAATCTGGGGCAATTTTCCTGATATAGTTCGATAGGATTATGGATTATTGGATCTAAATAAGTATCCTGAGTTTACGATGCTTAAATGAAGAGGTAGGTCAGCATGAGTGGATTTTGAATTATGAGATCTGACTAAGTGTCTTAAGCATGTTATGTTTACATAAAGGGGTAGATTAGTGTTCTCCTTTACAGAATTATTACTCTCCACAAAGTGCATTGGTCTATCGAGTGAGTGGTGAGAAAATATATCTGTTGCTGCTTTCCTTCATAGTAATAGACCTAATCTTTTAAACTGTCTTCTTGGACAAAAATCCTCTTGTGAATCCTTGACTGTTGTTTAACTGAACATATTGGTACTGAACACAGTATGGTGCTTCCGTGTTCCTGTTTCAAAATCTGATTGTTATTAAGATATATCTTATTTGATATTGGTACTGAACACAGTATGGTGCTTCCGTGTTCCTGTTTCAAAATCTGATTGTTATTAAGATATATCTTATTTGCAGAAATGCTTCTATAAGGAAATTGTGTTTGCATATTAACATGTTTGATCCTTGTCTTAGTTTTTGTGCATTCTTTGACATATTATTTCTTGGCAGATTTCTTTCAGCCCCTTAAGGAAGACGAATTTGAGAACAAAACAGATGTGAATATTATTTTTCCTGATACAGAACCACCGGTATAATTCCTCTGCCATATATAACAACTGGATGGCTTATAGATTTCATAGAATTTGCTTGTTCATTGACTCTCCATAGATAATAGTGGGGTTTGGTTGGATATGCGATGGACTTAGGTATAGGACATGGTGCTACGAGGTTTTTAACCTGCAAAATAGACAGTTAAAATATTTTATGAAGCTATGTCTATTCTAACTGTGAGTTTTTCTTTTTTCTCCATCTTTTTTCTGTACAGATAGTCTGTGAGTTTGACTGGGAATTTGACGAACTTGAGGTATGCCATGATCTGTCTCTGTGCTTGCTTTCAGTTAGTCTATTGTTATATGTTCAACATCAGCATGCTGGTATTGGGGCTGTTGGGTACTTATTTGAAATATTTTCTGGAATTCATACATGTTTCAGGCAAAACTAAGAACACCAATGCATGATCTGTTTTTTCTTCCCATTCAATCTTTTTGGGCCTAGTAGTCTCACCAGGCATACTCGGTCCTCAACCCATCCACTTTCTGCACATCTACACCACCCCCAACCAGCCACCCTCTCCTCCCTGCCCACCATCTCTGCCATACCCTTTACCCCATCTTGGTTCTACTACTGTCTTGGTGTTTCCTCTTCCACCTGCTTCTGTCAGTTTGATCTCTCTCTCTCTCTCTCTCTCTCTCTCTCTCTCTCTCTCTCTCTCTCTCTCCTGTTGTTTGTGCTGCTGAAAACAATTTCATTGTTCCCATTATGTTAAGTGTTCCCGCAAACTGTTTTGTAGGTAACTTTACTTTCTTTGATTAATATAAATTACATATTTCTAGGAGTTCACGGACAAGCTAATTGAGGGAGACCAATTACCTGCTGATAAAAAAGATGCCTTCAAGGTAACGTTCTCTGGCAATGTTCAGGCAATTTGTGTTGAGATCAATTACTAAACTAAATGTCCTTCTTCTTTAGGAATTTGTGAAGGAGAAAGTTCGAGAAGCCAAGAGGGCCAATCGTGAGGTACCCTATGAATTATTTTGTTTCTTGTTGTGTAATTTCATGGATATTCAGACACTGTGATTTGCTGAAATATTGGTCCTTAATTTCCCATAGGCAAAGGAAGCCAGGAGAAAAGCAATAGAAGAGATGAGTGCAGAAACAAAGGCTGCATTCGAGAATATGAAGTTTTACAAATTTTATCCTGTCTCCACACCTGACACGCCTGATGTATCAAGTGTCAAGGTAAATATGTGGAACATTTTTGACAACTTTCTATATAGGTTTATAAAGTATTATAAACCAGATTCATGTTAAATCTCAAGTTCTCGCATGATTTATTGGAAGCTCTAGTATGGTTTAACGGATAATTATTTTCTTAGATTCACCTAAATGCCTGTTAATACCGGTTACATGTCGTTTTGAAGTAGAGGTTATAATCATTACTGAAGTCAGTTTGGTTGCCGAGACAAGGTTAGGTTTGAATAATTGATCATTAGATTTTTGTTGAGTTTTCTGCATTGTCTTAACGTGTAATTGTCAATTATTCTGCAATAAACTTCAGAACAACTAGCTAGGCCAACGTAATGTGAAAGGCTTTTCATGCTCCTTTGACTCTGTTCTTAGTTGGATAATGGAAGTATAATTTCTCTTTCATTCTGTTGGATACTTTCAATTTACATTTCTGGCATTTGTGTTGCATGTTTGTGCACATCATCAATTGCTTGCAGAACTCTTTTGTGCTGGCCTTTTTCTTGGACAGACTAAATATCATGATACTAATCAAAGAACTGGTCTGTGTTAAGATTTTTTAAAAATATCGAGCCATAAACTGAGATGTAATATGTTCAACATGGTGCGGTGGCTACATGAGCAGAGAATTTAACATTCTTTCTTTGTTGCAGGCTCCATTCATAAACAGGTACTATGGGAAGGCTCATAAAGTGTTGTGATGGATTACGTAAAGAGTTGGTGAGCTTCATATGCTTAAGCATGTCACCTAGGAAGCTAGAGCTGCCTAAGAAATCTAGTTGCTATCAGTAATATATCTCACTACATCGAGGGAGTCAAGTCAGATGTGTTGTCCCTTGGAAATGTAAAGCTGGAGTTTTACCATTTGCGGAATCAGTTAATTATAGAAGAGAAGGATATACCCTTGCGTTGTATCTTACACAATATTATTTGAGGTTATCAATTTTGAAAACAGTTACAATTTCACATATATGCTGCGATTCCTTGTTGCGTTCTAGTTTACTCTTCAATTATGCATTGCTAGTTTTCGTCTCTATTTCTGCTGATAAATTTGTTCCTTAAAATAACATGAACTGGTCTAGTTTTCGTCTCTATATCTGCTGATAAATTTGTTCCTTAAAATAACATGGACTGGTCTGCTTCAACCTTTATGCGTGTCGATTTTTTTGCAGGGTTAAGTCCTGCTGAGACGATGGATAGGAGCAGGTGGCCTAGCCCTGTATCCGATTCTTCAACCATGAAAGCATTAGCCATTTAACCTGCTTTGCATTCATCGCCACTTCTTACTCCAGTCTTTCTGAGATTCCATGATATAGCTGAAAGCATAATTTTAGACTAACCAAGAGCAATAGCAGCCGTGAAGGTTCCAAATAGCAACTTGGGTTCTTCGTCTTTTCATGTCGTATGGCAAACAAAGCCGGCTGTGAAGTAATGGGGGTTGTGGGGGAAAAGACTGTCCAATCTGCAGCCACCTGTGTGGCTTTTGAGCTCCTAGCAGCTTTGCTGACATCCCATCCAGCAAATCCTCTGGGTTTTTTTTTTTCATTTTCTTTTGAGTAAAAAGAATTCGAAGGATGAAGCGGAAAGGGATATTGATAGGGTGAAATCAGACACTCGTTACGACAAAAAAGCAAAGATCTTTCTTGAGAATCTGTTGAAGCTCCTTAATCAATGACCGGGAAGACCGGGAGCTGCTCTTGATCTCATTATAAATAAGCCGAATTTCCATTGTTGTACATGCAAAAAGCAACCATATTGATTATCAATAAGGCAATAACATTGGAAACGCTGAATAATCAATATCATAAAAATAAATAAATAAATAAGAAATTTTGAACAAGCGTTCCTCAAACAAGATTTTCTGGTAGTACTTGATGGTACATGCTGATATAGGCCAATAAGCCCTGAAAACTAATAGCTATAGAGACAACATCTTGTTTAAATAGACTCATTTATCAGACATCTACAACCAACTAATTGGTTCGACATCTAGACCTTAAAGGTAAGCCTATGGTACACAGAAATACAGAACCTGTATAATGTAGATTACGGTACATCTATAGAAATGAGACACCCTTAATTCCCAATGCAGCTGGTCTGCATCAAGTAAATACTCAGTAATATCAATCCTCTATGATCTCTAGATGGTCCAATGCCAGTGAAGAGAAGTGATCCTTCCATTCGCCAAGGCTTGCAAAAGGCACAAAACCACACAACAAGGGGAGAAACAAACACGTAGTACCATAGAATAGACATCTCCTTAACCAATACGGAAGCCGCGGATTGTTCTTGGTCCTCTCTGACACATTTACAGGTCCGTAAAGCATTACGAACAAAACTGAGGTCCAAAGGTTTGAAAGCAAGTGTAATAAGCATAAAAACTCCCAATAAAATAGCCAATGATTTCCGCTGCCCCCTAACGTGTCAATGCATAGCTTCCCTGCAAGACCACAGGCAACTGCTAACAGCAAGACTATGAAAGTAACCGGCATCACTTGGTTTGATGTTGCAGATCGCTGAAGGAGCAGATAAGCAATCGCAAGGACCATGAAGCCACCAGCCATCATACGGGTTACAACTTGAAACTGACACTTCAGAATCTGTAGTCCTGAGTTGAAAGATGACATTGGTTTTGGTATCCACCAAGACTTGGATTCCTGGAGAGAAAGTAGAATGGTTAACTAAGAGAAAATATAGATGTGGAACACATAATGCAGAAATGCAGGCAAGCTGACCTAAATGATCAAGAGCATAAAAAATTATACATAATTCAAGAACGTGATGGAAACATTAGTCAGATGGATAAACAATAGAATTTGGCTCCAGATGCTTTCTCCAAAGTCTGAGACATATAATTCTACCTAAACAATTGAGCTTCTGATACAGTCAAGGCAGAAAATGCCAAACATTATTTCTGGGGAATGTTTGTAAGAATCATTTGTTTCCTTTCTGCTACCCTTTTTTGCAATTTTGGCAACCATAATCCCGTAAATCATGATTTGCAAAGCCAGTGCATGTGCAGATCAGTGAACATGCACTGTCAAGCCCATAGAATGGAAAACAGTAATACAGGAGAATGTCCCAATCCACTTTATTTAAATGTAAGAAAGTATTATCAAATGCAGTTGGCAAATCTACAATGTCAAAATATAATTTTGGCTCAATATCGATTAAGAGCTTTATGCAGCATTTCTTCCTGTCAACAATTAACACACTTTTGCCATTAAGTAGCCTACTTATGGGCAAGCCTGATACTAGGCAAAGAGCTTTCTGCATTATATTTTCTTCCTTCCAATAATTAGCGTATTTTGCCATTAAGTAACCTATTTATGGACAAGCCTGATACTTGGGGATAAAGTAAGAAAGTCTTAACAGCTGGGGACAACTGGAACAAAAACTGCTTTGGCATTGAACAAACTGAAAATATAACTATTGCATAAACCAAACAACGAAAGACCAGGCAATAGAAGATACCACTCATTTTAAAAGCTTATAGATTCACAATGAAAACATGCTCCTAATCAATTATACTTTATCTTGCCTCAGTCTATGTAAGAAAATTTCAAGAATGTAAAAGGGATCAACTTATTAGACCGATATATATCAAGAAGCCTAAAAGGTTCAAAGGTAAGGGATTGCATGTTGCCCTCATATAGCTTGATCTGGGTTATTTATGTGAAGAACCACCGTTTTGTATAATAATGATGCATTTTCTCTTTTCTCCTACTCTAGTCCTCTATAGTTTGGCATAAAATATCTTGCCAACCTAATTTATTTGTCCTTTCTAATTAAATTATTTGCAGAAATAAGCAAAGCAAATTCCAGTGTGCATACTCTTATGAATGAAATGCCATATAGATTTGTCGCCTGCACTAAATGGAAGGAAATTATAGCATAAAGTCCAAGGAAATTGTAAACAAAACTATGGGTAGTTGCATACATAACATGTATGTGCTTGTGTGCTGGAATCCTATAAGTCCATGACTGATATTAAAGCACTGTAAAATTTAAAATTAGCAATCAGAAAGTCCAAAATACTTGTCACATGAAAAGTGCCTTCAGTTGTAGAGTTCCATAACGTCGTCTTTTGTGTTCATACTCATTTTGTCCAAAATAACTTCTAAGTTTCATATGTTCAAAAATTTGCTAAAAAGGAAAGATTACCATTTATTAAAGAATTTAAGCAT
This sequence comes from Mitragyna speciosa, assembly GCA_024721245.1. Lineage (NCBI taxonomy): Eukaryota > Viridiplantae > Streptophyta > Magnoliopsida > Gentianales > Rubiaceae > Mitragyna > Mitragyna speciosa. The sequence continues at coordinate 2,829,359 of CM045562.1, forward strand.
ATCAACAGTTATTGTTTGAATCATATCAAAGCATTCCTCACCTCCACAGGTGTGCAAGATGCTGTAGCTTCAGAAATTCGTTTGTGAGAATAAACAAAAACTCCATATCCTACAGAGCCCAACATGACAAAGAGACCAGCAACAAGACAGTCTATGCACTTTCGAAGCAGCTCAGCATGTCTTACGTCTTCTAGTTGAGTTTTAAATTTTTCAACCTTGAAGGACGCCTTAGAAAATCCAAATGACAATTTAGACCTTTCTAAAAAGTTTGCATCAGAACTGAGCGCTAGTTGTCTTTCCTTAAGTTGCAACTTTTTCATGATAAGTCCCATCTCAAATGTCTTGAGATCATTAGATCGAGCTTGCTCTATAACAGATTTCTCCAAAGTGCTAAGAATGGATTGGCTATTATATTCACTTGAACTTCTGCTCGGGGATACAAAAACCATCTGTTGCATTATTTTTCGATCGTGCAGAATAAGCTCGTTATTTCTTAGATCAAGCATTGTGTTCTCTTCAATCTCTTCGTGAGTGCTTGGTAGTCCATTGCTGATCGACAGAAGATGTGGATCTGACCTGCCTTCTCTAACATCAATATCAGAAGTGCATGCTCTGTTGGAAGAAGAGGCACTGGTCACTTCCAAAGAGCATTTCTCGATCCCAAATTTCTCCTTTTCATTTCCATCGGCTTTATATGATTTGTTGATAACACACAAAGTCATCAAGGTACTCCTAAAGGATTTCTCAAAATTCTCCACAAAACAATCAAAATTATCTCCATAAACCTGCTTCCAAGCAAGCAAGAAGGCAGAAATACATTACCAAGTGCGTAAACTACTTTACCTGGTCAAGCTGATGAACTATGAGAAGAAAAATGTAACTTGACCGCAGTCAGCAGAAGATGTTGAATACCACTTACATTAATCAAAGACTCTCTGACTGCTGCTGCGCAAATCTACAAGCAATGAGAGGCATTCAAAATCATTTGATACAACTGGTTGATCTATGCCATTGGAGCAAACTACCAATACTGTGGGCAGGTTATATTGGATGATCTGAAGCAATCAGAGTCCTAGAATATACAGACAGTTTGGCTAATACAAGTTCAGATACCATAAAATCTTAATTTATTGACTGCAACATCAATTCAAGAAAGATTAACAACTATGAGGGTCACTTTGTTAATAAAAGCAGAACAGCTGTTCTATTGATTAAGTATAAAATTTAAGAATTTCATTCTTGGAAAAGGAAAAATACCTGAGACAGATGATCCATGAATATTTTATCATCTGTTGTATCTTTTCTTTTTAAAACCTACAATAACAACTCAAAATTGGTCAGTCGTTGTGCAAGGATGCAAAAGAAACACAAGGAACTGTATCACTCTCAAGATGATGCCATCTGAAGACATCCTTTAAAAAGTTTTGGTAACAAAAGTTGGGGGAGAAGGAGGAAAATCAAGCTTAACCCCTGCATGATACCACACAATCTGCAATGAGAAGGAACACGATAAACAAGTTGGATCACCATACATGTCAGGCACACAAATTGTTTTCTCTCTCGAGTCCCAATATTATGCATTATCAGATTTGAAATATTAATTTCGTCAGCAGTAATCCACATGGACCAAAAGGTAAATAACAATTAAAATTTTCAGGCTCAACAAAGGATTTACTTGCATAACACCAACAAAACACTAAAAAATTTTACCAGCAAGGTCAAAGGAAAAACAAGGTTCTACATGCAACTAGGGCTAACTTGAACAAGCTCGACTAACTGTTACAATAGATTCAGTGAATTCCAGTTTGAAACTGGTATAGCTTGAGCACGCATTCCAATCTTACCTTAGGTTTGTTAATACTTTAGGTTGAATTTAAGTAACTTATTTCAGCTTGGAAGTTTAAGAAATAGGCTCAGACTATATCTCTGTATTTTCTTTTCATTGCATACTCCCTCCATCCCATTTTACACACCATGTTTCCAATTTTTGCTCATTGCAAAATAAGTGTCATGGTTTGAGAAATCACAAATTTTTCTCCATTGTCCAATTACTTGTTTTAAAAACAGAACATTGGAATAATAAATGCTCATTTAAATTTGAATTGAAGGGCATATGGGACAACTTATTTTTTGTCAGCAGATGTGTCAGCCAAAGTTCAATTTTTTAAGTTTGTGTGCAACTTTGCAGTGGCACATAAAATGGGACAGAGGGAGTATTTTAAAACATAGGCTTTAGGAAAAGTAAACTAAATTGATTTAAAATGAGGCTCAAGTGGAATATAATATAGATATTTAACTTGATCTTAAATGGAGCAACTGAGCCAAATCAATCAAATTCAAGCCAGATTTTAGCAGAATTCACGCGATTTGTTTCAACTGCAGCCCTGCATGCAACTGAGATCTTACCCATTCTGACAAAAGAAATGCATCAGTTCAAATATGCACAAACTTTTTCCTCATAGGTTTCAAACTCTATGAAGTTGTTGCTCAATGTAAACATTACCGATGCACTCCTTAGCACATAAATCAGAATATCTTAAAGTTAACTACAGCACAACTAAGTCTAAACCACAGAATTTGTTTGGCTTTGAATGATATCTTTACGTTACCAAATTGATAAAGAAAAATATTCAGCCTCCAAGTAACTAATTGATAAAGAAACTATTACCTTACTAAGCAAAATCTCAGTTCAATCACTCTAACCAAACACCATATCCTCAATTAAAGGGGGTAAACTGAAAATGGAAAAGAAGGAAAACTAAGAATCCTTTTAAGCATCAATTAGTCTTAACTATCCAAACGGTCTTTCACATGAAACAGCTTGAACCTACCTAAATGAAAGAACACAATAAGCAGCCAATACAACCATAAATCAGCCACAAGACTGTAAGCATCATTCATAACAACTCCATCATGTTGATGAATCAGGTAAAAACTGAATTTACACCATTTTGAACAGCACAAAGTTCCAAAGCAATAGCTTCAACAATTTCTTTGCTCACAACCAAGAATCTGATCAACTCAATAAGGCAGGGGAAAGCAGAACAATGAAAGGTTGTGCTTTATCAGAAGCAATGGTTCCAAAGTCAACTTCCATTTTCATGTGCAAGTGGTAATTCTTATATCCATAAAGTATGCAAAATGAAGACCTGTACACATCTTGAAAGTTATTCATTCTTCAATAGAAATATATCTTAGCAAGAACCAAAAACTGAAAATTTTGACATCTTCAAATAATTTTCTCGCTTAATAGAAAATATCGAAAATGAAACACTTACAGACTCAGTTAATAATGATTCATCTGGGTGAATAAAAATGTTATATTTGGTGCGTGTGACTTCTAGAAAAAAGGGAACAGTTTATTCTCAAAAAAGAGGAGAAAGAGGGAACAGTTTCTAATTTTTCTCAACTAAAACACAGTCATGCTAGAAGTTTTCCTATTTGCGGTCATGTCAGGTCTTATTCCTATTACTTTGTCTGGATTAATCGTAACTGCAAACTTAAAACATAAGCTTGGTGATCAGTTAGACTTTCACTTATTTCAGAAACTATAGAAGTGAACCCTTCTACCCCAACCTCTTTGGGACCATACAAGCTCATTTTGGCATAATAGACCAGATGCATAATTTCAGTTACTTAACAAGCTATAAAAGCAAACCCTTCTACCCTCACACTATTTAGAGCCACAACAAGTTCCTTTTGGAATAATTCAACAGATACTGATGCATCTGTTGAAGCATTACAAAACCAATAATGTTGTATACATATTGCATACAAGTTTAAATTTTTTTGGTTTAGAGACATAAGCACCTTAAGCAAACCTACTCAAAAGTTACTTCAGTACACCCTCAAGCTATGTATGTAAATCAAATTTGTCCACAATTTTTCCCTTGCAGATTTATCTAGGCTAACTTGTATGTTTAATGAATCGTAGGTACACAGCATCTAAACTAAATTTTTATCTCCTCCACTTAAACTAACACTTTTATACTAAGTCAAACGATGCACAGGGTGCTGATAAACCCGCATTTAAACAAACAATTCACATGATTTTCCCATCATTCCCAATCAAAATTCGACCTTTCGTAGCAAAATCTTAACTTCCCCAAACAAGTTAAAAACTTATTCTTAAAATAAAAAAATGCACATGAAACCACTAACATATTCAGCCAAACTAGAGTCTATAATTCTACCATCATCTCTGCCCAAACTCACATATCTCCAGCAATACAAATTTAAGCTTTCCGACTAAAATCAAAACTTTTCCATGAAAAATCAACAATTCACAAAATCCACCAAAATTTCCAAACAAATTATCCCAAAAAAAAAAAAAGCTAAAACGGACATTATAGAAATATACCTGAGCAACAACGGCGGCAATGGACATGCCAAGAGGAAGAGCAAGGGCTCCGATATCTCCCGTCTTGGCCCGGCCCGGCACGGAAAATAATTTAGGGTTCCGGCGACTACCAAAAAGCCTAATACCTCTTTTTTGCGTCAAAGAATGCGAAAACGACGCCGTAGAGAAAAACCCATTTGTCTTCGTTGACGATGACGATGATGAGGAGATTTGTGAATGCGAGTCAGCATAATAATCTTTTTGTTTTTTCTTCTTTTTTCTCTTTGTGATTGGACTGGCTTTTCTTGAACCGTTGATGGCGATGGACATTGATGAGGGGGAGGGGATTTGAGCCGTTGGATTGGAGGATACTGCGGCGTCGTTTTGGGAGGTGGGCTCTTCAGGGGGGCGGGGAATTTGCAAAGGGAGTGGAGATGGAGGAGGGGGCGGAGGAGGGGCCTCCATCGTAAATTTGAGTTGGTGGGAAGGGTATTATTTGAAATCTTAATATAAAAGGAAAATTGTTGATTTCTCCTATGATTCTAATTGGAATCACAATTTGACTAATTCTCCAGTTCCTTTTTTTTTTTTTCTTTTTTTGGGGACAAATTCAATTTGGCCCTCAAAAGTAAATAATTCAAATAATTTGGCCCTCAAAAGTAAATAATTCAAATAGTATCCAAACTTTTGGTTAACGTACCTATTTGGTCATCAACTTTAAAAAGTGTCCATTATATTTTTAGACTTCTTTAGTTTTTCAAATGGTTGATAAGGCCAAATTCAAGTAGGTCTATAATTTTTATTGTGCTCGCCTAAGTTTAGTTTAATGTCAGAATGCTCCTTCCATGTTTAAAAGTTACTCAAAATTTTCACCTTATTGGTTGTGGATAAATGTGTGATTGTTGACTAGTTTAAATAATAAAATTTGGTAAAGCAATTATTTTACCAAATCTTAGAGAAACTTATATTGTGCTCTAATGTAGTGTTAACAATATTGTCCTTTTATCACGATTAATCAACGTTTAATGAAAATTTGATGAAAAGTATTAACAACATAGAAATTATTTGCATTTTGATGAAAATAAAAGGATTAACAACATAGAATTTATGTACCTAATAAAATAAGATTAGAAAGGGTAAAAGACAATGAGATTTATATCTTTTTATAATTTTACATCTATATATACATATGTATGTGTATGTATCTGTATGTATGTGTGTGGTTGTGTGTTAATATATGTATTTAAATACACACACATATGTTGTGTCTGTGTTTGCATATACATATTTGTTTATTTATAAACATATGTATGTACACACATACACACAACATGTATACATGTATATCTGTGTATGTGTAAGTTTAGATATATACACACACGTGTGTGTATGTGTGTGTATATGTATGTATGTATATATGTATGTGTGTGTATGTGTAGAGACACACACACACTTAAATACACTTTTTTTTTTTTTAGCAAAAAAGGTGTTGTATTGATATTCATAGAAAGTTAATGGTTTACACAAAATGATACAAAATCATTTTCCTACATTGTAACAAGCTATACAAAAACACTAGCACTATACAAAAGATTATAAGCAATCATCTTGAGAATATCAGCTGTGATAATCCCAATTCAATCCTCAGTTGCCAATTTTGTCTTGTTTTTGGAACCTTCCACCGGTACTAGGTAACTTCACTCATGGTTCTTCGAATTGTTGCTACAACATCCGTTGCTGTTATTTATTTTCCTTGGTGTACTCTTTGATTCCTAGCACTCCATATATGGTATATGGTGGTTGTGCATGATTCTTTGGAACTTATCAACGAAGTCATTTGTTCTCCATGCCACACACATCTATTCTAGCTCTACTTCCCTGGAATAGATGTCTTTAAATATAGCACAAAACTGCAAGACTTTGCTCCAAATTGCTTTTGTAAAAGGACATTCAAAAAATAAATGGTTTATTGTTTCCTCTTGCTGCTCATAGAAAACACAGTTGTAACTCATTTGATGTATTTCCCATGCTCGCATTTTGTCTCTCGTTGTGAGCCTATTCTTGCAAGTGAGCCAGCTGATGAATGGGAATCTTGGTATATGTCCTTTGCCCCACACTAGTTTATGCCATTTCACATTTTCCCTTGTAGCATCCAAAAAATCGATGAGGTATTAGTGGGGTCATTGACTGTCGTACCTCGAAAAGGCGGTCCGGTCCGATCCGGTGACCCTTTTCGAAAGATAGGTTTGTGAAAAAATTGTGGGTGTGTGAGAAAAATCAAGTTTTTATTGAAAAAGTGTTATTTAAGAAAAATATAGTATTTAAAATAAAAATAAGATAAGGCTGAGACTAAAAAGTGTGACAGTTTTGGCCAACTGATTTTGAAAAAGGGTTTTATTTATAAAAAAATAGAGTCTTCACTTGGTACTGAGTTCAGGTATACCAAGTCACCTGAAAAATCATTTAGCAAAATAAAAATTTTAGAAAAAATATTTAAAAATCCTTTTTGACTCCGGTCTACGAAAAACGAGACAAAAAAGTCTGAGAGTCATATTTGAAGAAAGGGAAGGCAAAGACTCATGCTTAAGGCACCATTTCTACCTAGTTGAGGCTAGTTGCGAGGTTTAATCAAGATTTCCTAAATTAATTGCAAAATTCTATCGCGTTTAGATGTATCTATATGAATGCAAATCCTAAATCTAGTGTGGTGTCAGGAGGCTCAAAATGTTTCGTCGAGACTTGGTAGGGATTATCACATTAATTACGAAACTTGAGTCGAGACCTCGAGGGAGTCACAAGTGTGAATGCAAAATAAAAGAAAATAGTAATATAGATAATAAGTGGTCGAAGAAAGTGGAAATGCAGCATAATGGGTATGGGAAACTAATACCTCGTGATTGATATCTTTCTATTTATAGAGGAGGGAACGACCTATCAATCCACCACTTCCCACGTAAATAAACAACTATTTCTAGTCGGATCACACAAATGTCTTAAAAATCTAAGTGAAAACCTAAATGTCATGCATTATCAAATACTTAAAAATAGATAATAATAATGATTATATACATATATATAAATCATGCAAAATGATGAAAAACTAAAAGGGGAATAATGTGTGAAATGATGTAAAATGCACACGAATGCATCTAGCACTAAAATGCCGTAAGGGTCTAGCGTTGGACTAACCCTTTCTAGGGATTCTCACTAGCATTGGACTAACGGAAAAATGATAAAGCCACAACTAGCGTTGGACTAGTGTGGTAACGGGATAATAAAACTGATAAAATATGAATTAAAATAGTAAAACATGAATTAAAATAGTAAAACATGAATCAAAAGTAAATAAACATATAAAGACATATAAGATCACGTAAGAGCATATAACACGTAGACATGATATTCTAGATGCAAAATCTTAAGGAAAATAGTAAAACATATAAGCACATAATACACAAAAAGCACATAAGCCCTAACTATTACATCGGGGGGATTTAGTTTACAATTTAAAGGGAAAAAGGATAAAAATGACATATCTATTACACTTGCTATCTAAATACAAAATTTTTGCTAAAATATAAGAAATGTGATCTAACTATTACATCGACTAGCTAGATACAAAATTTTGCAAAAATAAAGAAAATTTAATAATAAAATTAAAAAATAAATAACATGGAGTAAATAAATACGCAAAAATATGTAAAATGAAAAAACATGAAGAAAATGTATAAAAATCATACAGGAGAACATTGGAGCACGTAAAGAGAATTTAACGAAAAATAGAGATATCTCTTTGAAAATCCGGTACAAATACTAATCAAAATTAACAAACAAGTCAATGAATCTTGATATAAACAATTAAAGCAAAAATATAGAGGTATTGACAAATTGGGAAAAATATAAAGTTTAGCAACAAAGAGGACTTAAAATTCTATGAAACTTAAGGGGGGTAAAAATTGAAAATTTACATATGTTCAAGGGGTAGATATGAAAATTAAAATAAAGATGGAGGGCAAAGCAGTAAATTCTAGCAAATAAGGGGCACCAAAATACGAATTCCAACTACCACTAAAACTTAATTGCAATTAATCAAGAGCTAATTGAAAGAAAACAAACATAAAGGGGGTCAATCTATAAATAGGAGGGACTAAATTGTAGAAAAATAAAGATGCATAGGTATTTAATGGCTCTGGTCAAGATCACAGGGACCAAAAGGCCAATGCTTATTCCTTACTAAAAACAGTAAAACTCTTTAAACAAAATAAAATTCTAAAAACCTATCCAAAAAGATCAAACACCCTTCCTATCATCTTCTTCCTTCAACTACAGAAGGCTCCTCTTCTCTCTTCTCTAATCTCTCTCATTTCTTCGTTCTGGTCTCTCTTCTCTTCCTCTCCAGCCCTGTTCTTCTTCTTTGTCCCTCGCTTCTCTCTCTGTTTCTTCTCTCACTCCCCGTCTTTCTCCTCCAGTTCTCTCTTTCGATCTTTGATTTCTCCTTTTCTTTCTCCCGTTTCCTTTCTCGCTTTCTCTGTCTCTATTCCCTCTTTCTTTCTCAGTGCAGTTTCTCTTTTTTTGGTTCTTTTCCTCGCCAGTTCTTTGTTCTTTTTCTCGCTCGTTGCTCTCTTCTCTTCTTTCAAATTCTGTTCTCTCTATCTTTCCCTTCTTTCTTGTTCGCTCACTTTCTATCTCCCCTGCTCTCTGCATTTCTCTCCAATCACTTATTTTCTTCCTCTCTTCTCTAGCTTTCCCACTCTGATTTTCTCTTCTCTCCGTCATTGTCTCCCCTATTTCTTTTGTTGAAAATGCCCGAATTGGTTTCCCCAATTTTCTTTCTCCTTCGAAATAGGAGATGGAAATGTAGATGCACCTCTGTGTGTTGGGCTTGCTATAGTGGTGTTTTTGGTGTAATTGGGAGAGGTTGGGTGGCGATTTGGCTGTGGAGAAGAAGGCTATGGTCGACGGTGAATTGTGCAAGTGTGTTGGTAGATGGTGATGGCGTTGCTTCTCTTTCCTGCAATTATGTGGCCATGCACGGAGTTCAGTGGAGGGCTGGCTTGGGTGATAGTAGCGATTTAGTAGAAGTTGTGAGTGGTTGATGGTTATTGATTGGTGCTATTTTGGCGATGTTCTACGCTTGGTAAGGTTACAATTTGGAAGCTGCTTTATAGAGATTGTGAGCAATCATTGAAGGCATTTTTGGGGTAAGACTGAGGCTTGGTTTCTATCTAGTTGAGAGTGGCAGAGATGGTTGGATCGAGAGATGTTTAGCTGGTGATTTTGGGAAACAAAACCTGTGGTATGGCTTTGGTAGTAAATAGAGGATGAATTGGGGAAAACAGTGCTTGGGTGGTGTGGTTATGCTATGGAGGATGGCATTGGATGGCTCTGACTGGCTGTGTAATTGCAGGTGATGGTGTTATGGTGATACTAACGGTAGGGGCTGATTCTGTATGGTTATTTTGTGCAGGTTGTGGAGTGGGAATTGGGCTTTTGTAGACGCAGTTTGAAGGCACTTTTTGAAGCTGTGATGGATGTTCCAGATAGTGTTTAAGGGCTGAATGTTTAGGGCGATGGACAGTGGTGGTTCAGAGGTGATGCTGGTGGCGCTGGGTGGAGATTATGGGTCTGTGATTTTGGTTTGAACAAGTAGTTCTAGTGGTTCTGTTTTTGCGGGTTGGCGTAATGGAAGGCTTTGGATGGTTCTGGCTGGTTATGGTGGTTAAATTGGTCTTGAAAGTTGTCATGGTTGTCGGTGAATCTGGATAGTTTGTGTTGTTTTTCAATTGTTTTCTTTGTTGGCGGGGGTGGTGATAGACCTTATTGCCGTGGGTTTGTTATTGGACGGGGAAGGTTGTGGTTGTTTTGGTAATTTCTAGTTGGGTTTGCTCTGTGAAACATGGTTGGGTTCGGTTAAAGATGGAGGTGGTTGAAGGCAAAGACAACGATGGGAAGAAAAATCCATAACAGGAGATGCCAAGAACATTGCAGAACAAAACCCAAAAATAATTTAAACTTAATAACAAGAATAGAAGCCATAAATCAAAACGAAGAAATAAAAGATTTTGCCCAAAATTCAAAATAGATGATTGCAAATAATCAGGTTCTTATAGAAAAAATAGAAGGAAAATGAACTAAAATCAATAGAAAAAAGTAAGAACTCACCTTGAAGCTTGGAGACCAGACGATGAATAGTAGTGGAGATTTGAAAGAGACAATGAACAGTTATGAATAGTAATGAACAGTGACTTTGGCTGTAATGTGTGTTTATGGTGTAAAAGTGTGTGTCTTGATCTTTTTTCCTTTAGATAAGAATGTGTTTTAGGATTTTTCTTTTTTTTTTATCCCCTTTTTCTGATTTTAATGGGGGTATTTATAGAGCTAGTAGTTTTGGCTTTCAAGAATACTATAAAATAACAAAAATGCCACTGGTAATGAAAATCTTAATTTTATTCTAAAAAAATTATTTTTGACACAAAAAATCAAAATTAATATAAAAAATGACGATGAACTCTAAAATTTGCCAAAAAGATTCAAAAATAAATTTCAAAATCTAAAAAATAAAGTTTAGAGCTTAAAATTGGTCAAAATGCATTCCGGCTGTAAAAAGACGATTTTACCCTTATAATGACAAAATGCACAGAAAGATGGTTATTGGCCACGAAAAATTATCAAAAATGAAAATAAACTTAAAATCCTAGAAAATGTATTTATGACTCAAAAAATGATGAAAAGTGCATTTAAAATGTAAAATAACGATTTTGTCCCTGAACGCAATATTTACAGTAAAATAGTAATCGTCCCCAAAAAATAAAAAAATTTAGAAATATGCTTAAAAATTTTAAAAATAAATTTTAGACTTGAAATGATCGAAAATGGTGTTCGTAAGGCGAAATTACTATTTGCTCCTGTGTTGGTGAAATATAAGAAAAATATCAATTAAATCTGAAAAAATTACAAAAATTAAAAAATACCTAGAAAAGTACAAAATATGAATTGAAAATCTTAAAACTAATGAAAAAATATTTATAGTTAAAAATTATTGTTTTGCCCCCGAAATTACTGATTTTGTTCCCCCTTTTTATTGAAAGATTAGAATTTGACCTAAAAAAATAAACATGCCTCCAATGTTTGAAAAATAAATAGTGTATTAAAATTTGGTATCTACATCCCTTGTTTCAGTTAAAAATTTCATTACATCCTTAATAGAGAAAAATTTTGTTTTGTTACTTTTCCAAGATGTCTGGTCTCTTGTTCCTACAATTAGTTTTAGATGTTCTGGTGTGGCTCTTTTTAACACTTCAACTTGTCTTGCCATCTTTCGTCCTTGTGGCCATCTCCATTTGGCATTTTCACAAAAATCAACTATTTTAGCTTGTTTAGTTAATCCCAGATTTTTGAGCAGGCTTTCAAAAAAATTCCAGTATAATGGATCCAAGGGATGCCAATTATCATACCAGAACCATGTTTCCTATACCTCACCTATTGTTTGTTGAATCCAGTCTTGAACAGTATCCCTCAATTTTAAGATTTTTGTCTAACCCCATGAGCAATCTGGAGGCATTTGTGGCCCCAGAAGGAAGAGTTCTTCAAATTATTGGTGTGAACCCATCTAATCCACAATGAATCATTCCTACAACAAATGTTCCAAATCAACTTCATAATCAGGCATTTATTCTAGAATTTTAATTTGTAGAGATTCAATCCCTCTTTATTGTAGGGAAGCCATAGGTCACTCCATTTTACCTTGGCACACACATGTTGCTTTATTTTCCCAGCCCAGAGAAACTTTGTAATTAGACTAGTCACCTTCTTTAGTACTGACTTTGGCAGTATGAAAGTACTCGACCAGAATAACTGAATCCCATATATGACTAATTTGACCAACTGAACTCTTCCAGCATAGCTCATTCTCTTGTCAGCCCATCCTTGTATTTTCTGCTGGATCTTTGAAAAAATTGGTTGATAGTCAGTGTATGAGAGCTTGGAGGTTATGAGGGGTAACCCCAAGTATTTCATAGGTAATTCTCCAACTAGAATATTGAGTAGTTCACTCAATTTTTTGTTTTCAACTTCAGTCACACCAGCCAAAAAGAATGGGCACTTTTGAAGGTTAGATAATAATCTACACATTTTCCCAAAATCTTGGAGAGTTTCTTTGATTAGACCAAGAGATTTTTTAGTAGCTCCTGCAAGGATGAAAAGGTCATCAACAAATGTCAAATGAGTTAACTTCATCTCCTCACATTTGTGATGGTAGTCAAATCTCTTGTTGTTGAGGTTCTACTCAAAAAATTTGGAAAATATCTCCATAGCTAAGAGGAAAAGGTAAAATTATAGGGTCTCCTTGTCGCAAGCTTTTTTCACGTCTGAAATATCCAACCAGAGTACCATTTAAGTTAATAGAGAAGATGGGCAATAGTAACACATTTCTGCACCCATTCTATGAATAAACTGGGAAAGGCCATCAATTCCATAGTTTTGAATAAGAAACACCAGTTAATGGTGTTTTAAGCTTTCATTATATCAATTTTGACAGCTGCTCTTGCTTTTCTCCCTTTTTTTTTATAACCTCGTATTAGCTCATTCATCAGGAGAATATTGTCCAAAATGCTCCTTCCTTTTATGAAGGTTGCTTGAGTGTCACTGATGAGATTTGGCATTAACTTCTTCAGCCTATTTGTCAACACAGCTGAGTAATATTTGTAAAGGATGTTACAGCAAGCAATGGGCCTAAATTCTTTCATTTTCATTGCATTATCAACCTTTGGGATCAAAGTCAAAATAGTGCTATTGAGAGGATAGTACATGAATCTTCTATGAAAGCAAAACTGAATTGCTGCTATTGCATCCTTATCCACTACTTGCCAATTTCTCTTGAAGAAATCCACAGTGAAGCCATTTGGTCCTGGAGCCTTACCATTCTTCATTTTGAAAATATTTTGCTAGGTCTCCTCAACTGTAACTGGAGCTATGAGTGTTTCACAGTGTTCATCTGTGACTATTTTGGGTACAAACTTCTCCAACAGTTTTAACTTATCTTCACTTATTGGAGAATTCCTGCTGAACAACTGTTGATAGTATCTGAGAGCCACAGCTGTAACTTCCCCATAATCAGTAACTTTTTGGTCATTCTCATCTACCAGAGTTATTATTCTATTTCTTGTTAGGCAAAACGGAAGCGAAATAGAAATAAATCAAGCACGCAATGAAAATAATGAACACGAGATTTACGTGGTTCGGTCGTAAGACCTACATCCACGGGCAGACCAAGAGAGAAAATTCCACTATGAGCAAGAACAACGGAGTACAAAGCAAAGCTTTCTAAAAACTCCTCTCACAACTCACAATAGGCACTCTCTACAATCAACCTCTCTTTTTTTTTTCTTTAAAATACAAAAGGACTAAATAAAACTCTTTTTATAATTTAATGAGCCGAGCTCCAAATAATGAGGAAAGCCCATCAAATCTCCCCCTCCGAATTATTTGGAAGGCATCACCATCCTAGCTATCAAGCAACAAGTTTCAAACTTCTCCTTGGGAAGAACCTTCGTCAGCATATCAGAGCCATTTTCATCTGTGTGAATCTTCTCAAGCTCTAACAACTTAGAACTCAAAACATCTCTAATCCAGTGATATCTGACATCAATATGCTTTGACCTTGAATGAAACTGAGAGTCCTTACCAAGGTAGATGGCACTCTGACTATCACAAAATAGTTGATATCTCTCTTGAACAAAGCCAAGCTCCTGAATGAATTTCTTCATCCACATCAACTCTTTGCATGCTTCAGTGATTGCAATAAACTCTGCCTCAGTGGTAGAAAGAGCAACACATTTCTGCAACTTAGACTGCCAAGACACAGCTCCCCCTGCATAAGTGATAATATAACCTGAAGTGGACCTACGAGTATCAACATCCCCAGCCATATCAGAATCAGTATAGCCAACTAAAATAGGATCATCACCTCCAAGACAAAGTTTCAATTCTGAACTGCCTCTAAGATACCTCATAATCCACTTAACAGCTTCCCAATGTTGTCTTCCAGGATTTGAAAGAAAACGACTTACCACACCAACTGCATAAGCTATGTCTGGCCTCGTACACACCATGGCATACATCAAACTTCCCACTGCTGAAGAATAAGGAACCTTCTCCATTTCCTTCTTTGATGCATCAGTAGTAGGGCACTGTTGAACACTCAACTTGAAATGAGTAGCAAGAGGAGTACTTACTGTCTTAGCATTATCCATGCTAAACCTCTGAAGTACCTTGCCAATGTACATCTCTTGAGATAAGTAAATCCTCCTAGCAGCTCTGTCTCGAGAGATCTCTACAGCCCAAAATCTGTTTGGCTGGGCCCAAGTCTTTCATAGCAAAAGACTTACTCAGTTGTCTCTTCAACTCATTGATCTTCGAAACATTCCTGCCAACAATCAACATGTCATCAACATAAAGCAACAAAATAATGAAGTCATCATTAGAGAATTTTTGTACAAAAACACAGTGATCTGAAATAGTCTTCTTGAAGCCTTGCTCCCCCATAACAGACTCAAACTTCTTGTACCACTGCCTAGGCGCTTGCTTTAAGCCATACAGACTTTTCTTTAACTTGCAGACATAATTCTCTTTCCCTTTTACTTCAAAACCCTCTGGTTGCTCCATGTAGATTTCCTCTGCTAACTCACCATGAAGAAAAGCAGTTTTAACATCCATCTGCTCAATCTCCAAATCAAGGCTAGCTGCCAAGCCAAGAACTACTCGAATAGAAGACATTTTGACAACAGGAGTAAAGATTTCATCAAAATCGACTCCTTTCCTCTGACTGTATCCCTTAACAACCAGTCTAGCTTTATATCTCGAGTGTAAACAAAACTCATCTTTCTTGATGCGAAAGACCCACCTATTCTTTAAAGCCTTCTTGCCTTTCGGAAGTGCCACCAACTCAAAAGTGTTGTTTTCATGCAAAGATTTCATCTCGTCATGCATAGCATCAAGCCACTCCTTTTTGTGCTCATCATCCAAGGCTTCTGCAAAACACTCAGGTTCTCCCCCATCAGTCAGCATCACATACTCATGAGGAGAATACCTAGTGGAAGACTGTCTAACTCTGGTAGACCTTCTAGGAGGATCAATAGGTAGATTCTCAAGCACTGGAGGTTGATCATCAGGATCAATCTGTACAGGAACATCTGCATCAACTGCACCATGCTGATCAATCTGTACCTCATCAACATTTTGGTCATTCTGAGCATTCTCTACAGCCTGTTGAGGAACAGTGGTCAAAGGAACTGAGTCAAACATAACCGAATCTGTTGCAAACTCTGTCACGAGTTTTTGAGTTTTCTCAACATCTTCAATAGTCTGATCCTCCACAAAAACCACATCTCTGCTTCTGACAAGTTTCTCCTCAACTGGATCATACAACCTGTAACCAAACTCATCTTGTCCATAGCCCAAAAACACACATTCTCTGGTCTTCACGTCAAGTTTTGACCTCTCATCCTTAGGGACATGCACAAAAGCTTTGCAGCAAAAAACACGCAAGTGATCATATGAGACATCCTTGCCTGTCCATACCCTGTTAGGAACATCAAACTGCAAAGGAACACATGGTGTGAGATTAATCAAATGAACGACAGTATTTAAAGCCTCACCCCAAAAAGATTTTGATAATTTGGCATGAGACAACAAACATCTGACTCTCTCAACCAATGTTCTAGTTCATCCTCTCAGCTAAACCATTCAACTTGTGGTGTTTTTGGTGGAGTCTTCTGATGTCGAATGCCTTGATGCTTACAATACTCATCAAATGGCCCAATGTATTCTCCCCCATTATCAGTTCGAATACACTTCAACTTTTTACCTGTCTCTCTCTCAACTGAAGCCTGAAACTGCTTGAAAACATCCAATACCTGATTTTTGGACTTTAACGTATAAGCCCAAACCTTCCTCGAGTGATCATCAATAAATGTCACAAAATATGAGGAACCACCACGTGTCACTGTCTTCATGGGGCCACACAAATCAGAATGAACCAAATCTAGCACATCTGATTTTCTAGAAGGAGGATGATTCTTAAAACTGACTCTGTTCTGCTTTCCTGCTAAACAATGATCACACCTCTTCAAATCTGTACTCTTCAGTCCAGACAACAGGTCTTTCTTTGCTAGCATTTTCATCCCTTTTTCACTCATATGACCAAGCCTCTTGTGCCACAAATCAGTTGCACCAGAATCATCTGCAACATTAATGCACTCTTTGGAACACTTGGCTTGCATCAAATACAATTTGCAATACTTCTTGCCTCTTGCCACAATCAAATTCCCTTTGGTGAGCTTCCATTGTCCATTGAAGAACGAACTACAAAAGCCATCATCATCCAGCTTCCCAACTGAAATTACATTCAATCGGATATCAGGAACATATTTAACATCCTTGAGAACTAACCTTGTGCCATTACCTGTCTCCAAGAAAATATCTCCCACACCAACTATCTCAGCATGACCATCATTACCCATACTCACAGTGCCGAAATGACCAAGTGTCAGGGATGTGAACAGGTCCTTAAGAGAAGTGGCATGAATGGTAGCACCACTGTCAACTACCCAACTGATTTCAGGAAACACAAGATTATTTATCGTATCACACACAAGAAGAAAATCTTCAACTGCAGCAGTGATTCTCTCTTCAGCATCATTTTTCGTATCACTGTCCTTTGTCATTTTTCTTTCTCTTATTTTCTTTCTTCAGTTTCCAACAATACTTCTTGATATGTCCCTCTTTGCCACAATGATGACACTTCACATTTGCAAACTTTCCTCTGAACTTACTTCTGCTCTTGTCTCTCTTGCCTTGTTCTTTGGTCTGATTTCTGCCTCTAGATTCAACAACAAGAATGTCTGACTGTGAAGTAGTGGTCCCCTGTGTGCGTCTTCTGCTTTCTTCATTAATTATACTACCCTTAGCATAATCCCAAGAAATCACACTACTAGGAGCTGTATTGCAAATTGTTGTTCGAAAAGTTTCCCATGAATCTGGTAGAGACCCAAGAAGTATCAAACCTCTAATCTCATCATCAAAGTTGATACCCAAGTCAGTCAACCTATTTATGACATCCTTGAAACTCATTCAAGTGATCAGTCATGGAAGTACCATCTCTGTATTTCATAGACATCAACTGCTTAATCATAAACATCTTATGATAGCCACTCTTTTCTGCATACAATTCTTCAAGTTTGTTCCACAAAGTACGAGCATGAACTTCATCACATACATGATTTCGCACATTATCATCAATCCATTGACGAATAAAAGAACAAACTTCATATGCATGACTTCCCAATCTTCATCACTCAAATCATCAGGCTTTTTAGTCAGAAAAACTGGCTTAAACAACTTCTTAAGATAAAGCAAATCTCTCATTTTACTTTTCCAAGCATGATAATTTGCTACCATCCAAACAAATCATTTTTGAAGTATTCACATCCATTGCAAATGACATGCAAGAGCCCAAAACTAGCAAAAATACTCAGCAAATTGAAAAACAGACCTCAAAAATGGATTCAGAACGTCGAAAAATGGTGGAAAAGGGTTGCACTGAAAAAGTCAACGGTCAACGCCGGTCAACGGTCGGTCAACACCGGTCAAAAGTCGGTCAGCCCGGTCAATGACTTGTCAACGGTCAACGATCAGATGGTCAACGGTCAACACAGTCAACCCAGTCAATGGTCAGTCAACTGATCGGACGGTCCTTGACAATAGGGTGCAAGATTACACAATGCACCCACCCACACCAAATCAAAACTAACTCTTCCAATCCAACGGTCAAGAGTGAAGATTCTAAAATCAGATCAACGGCTGAGATCAAAGGCTCAAATCAGCTTACCACACTTGATTATCTCTTCTCAAGAACAAAGCCCACTCTCACCCAAAACGGAGACGGCAAGTGCGCTTCACTCCGGTGGAATCCGGCGATGAATTTCGGTGAGCAGGTAGACCTCGAATAGCTCTATCCAATGGTGGTGGAATTTTCCGGTGAAGATGCCCAAAAAGGCACGAACGATGAGACGAATAGATCTGTCTTTCGCCGGAGAGTGACGCAAATTCTGGCGACCAACTCCGGTGAAACTTTGCAGATAGATAGATCGGGAGACGTAGATTCCGGTGGTATCAACACCTCCCTCTAACTCTCTCAAAAACTCCACGAACCAAAAACGGCTCCTCTCTTTTTGATAGGCTCTGATACCAGTTTGTTAGGCAAAACGGAAGCGAAATAGAAATAAATCAAGCACGCAATGAAAATAATGAACACGAGATTTACGTGGTTCGGTCGTAAGACCTACATCCACAGGCAGACCAAGAGAGAAAATTCCACTATGAGCAAGAACAACGGAGTACAAAGCAAAGCATTCTAAAAACTCCTCTCACAACTCACAATAGGCACTCTCTACAATCAACCTCTCTTTTTTTTTTCTTTAAAATACAAAAGGACTAAATAAAACCCTTTTTATAATTTAATGGGCCGAGCTCCAAATAATGAAGAAAGCCCGTCATTTCTAACCACATGAGTTTTCACCTTCCTGTGGAAGAAAGTGGTGTTTCTATCACCTGCATTAATCCACTACACTCTCGGTTTAGCTTTGTAAAACTCTTTCTCAGCTTTGGTCAGACTCCACATAATCTTGTCAGATACTCTTTTCAGTTTAAATCAATGCAAGGTTTTGAGTGCAACTCTCTCTGCACCTTGAGTAAACATTCCAGTTGCTGGTTTGCTGTAGATGAGATATTATTGAAACTTTTGTTATTTAGTATCTTAAGCTCCTTCTTCAATAACTTGAGCTTATAGCACAGTTGAACTACAAGATTCCCTTTTATTTTTGTACACCATACTTTGCTCAAAATCTCCTCATAGCTGTGATATTTTATCCAAAAAATATGGAACTTGAATGGCTTAAGTCCTAGCTTTAGATTTTTTGTCACCTCAACGCATATTGCTGAGTGATCAGATACTCTTGGCTCACTGAGTTCCACTTCAGTTATTTGGTAATTTGAGCTCCATTCTTCATCTATGAATGCTCTGTCAATCTTGCTGTATATTCTCTTGCCAGTTTCCCTCTTATTGCTCCAAGTATAATAGCATCCTTTGCAAGTCAGTTCAACAACATCTGAATCATCAATGCATTGGTTAAAATCAGCCATTGCCTTTTGATCAATATTATTGCCCCCTATTCTTTCATTGGCATACCGTATTTCATTAAATCTCCCAATATTAATCAAGGAGAATTGCCAACTATAGTTTTCACTAGCTTCAAATGTTTCCACAACTGTGCTCTCTCCTTAGACGTATTGTGACCATAGATAACAATAACTGCAATCCAAATGTCCGTCTGTACTTTTTTTACATAGCAAGAGATGGCTTGGGAATTAACTTGAATCTCTTGACAGTGTACTAATTCCTCTGTCCAACAAAAACAGATTCTATTTACATGTTTTTTAGGACAATTATTCACATAATTCCGATTCGGTAAACATTTAGACATAATGTTATCCATATTGCAATATCTTACTTTATTCTCAACAATACCAAACATATCATTTCCCACTTCTCTAGATACTTTTCCAACTTTAATTTGTTTTGCAGAGTCGTTTAAACCCCTGATGTTCCAACAGACAATCTTCACTTATGTTTTTGATGTTTGGCCATTTTTTTCCTTGCTGCATAGCCCAACTTCACTTCTTTCAAATCAGGGGATAGACTTTCTTCACATTCAGTTTCAACTAAAAGATTATATGGATTAGTAAGCTGAACTTGGCTTACCCTAGGCAATATAGTATCTTCCTGCATTTTCTTAGCAACTCCTCGTTCATTGTTATCTGTATGATTCTCCTCGGCTAAAGATTCAAATTGATCAATTTCTGTTCCATCTTTATCTAACTCTTGCTATGCATTATCATTCTTTAACACATTATCTGATTGAACCCCTTTGTTATCTTCCTTGGTGCTAAGAATCTCGACATTTCTGTGATCCACTTCTTGTTCATTGTTCCCTTCAACGTTTTCAACTTTTTTCCCCTTGGGTATCCATTGCATCACAGTTCAAGGCAATAGAAGGCATCTCTATTTATTGTGGCCAAACTTTTGACAATGAGAATAGTTGGGTATAAACCAATCATATTCCACCTCTTGAGTCTCTTGCAGGCCAAACTCATTCACAAAATTAATTTTATCAGGTCTTTTATTTCCTAACTTGACTCAAATTCTAGCATAAGTCATTTTGGTTTGGCTTGCAGTCTATTTGTCTGTAAAAAGGGGCTTTCTAATGTAACTCGCTAGCTTGCTCAGACCTGAACTTGTGTAATAATGCAGCTTCAAGTCAGGCATTTTGATCCATACTGGGACTGTATCTAGATCCTCTTTTTGTAGATTCAATTTAGGGCTCCATGGTTTGAGAAATAACATTTTGCTAGCTAAAGGCCAAAGGGACTGTTTTGAGGCATTCTTCTTATTTTCCTCATTTCTGAATTTGAACAAAAAGACCCCATTTTTTAGCACAATAACTTCAACATTACCAAATTCACTCCATCGATTTTCTACATATTTTTTCATAACGTTGTATGGCAAGGATGATCCCAAATGTGTAGCCCACAAGAGTGTTTTTCCATTTTTGAATGCCTTCTTCCACATTCTCCATTGTCAATTTGACTTGCACTTGTTCAGGTGGGATGAACTTCAGCTCCATTCCACCATGTGTGTTTGGTTTTTCACCAACTATTTGTGCCCATGTTTTCCTTTTTGGCTCCAAGTTCAACTCCCCAACTTGGGAATTTTTGGAAAGAAGAAGGGAATCTATAGAAGACCCCTCGCCCAACTCCACAGTGAACAAACCTGTATCGCTACAATTGACCCATTTTGCTTTGCCGTTCAGTTCTCTGCTTATGTTGCCAGCCTTATTGAA
Source organism: Mitragyna speciosa (assembly GCA_024721245.1). Classification (NCBI taxonomy): domain Eukaryota; kingdom Viridiplantae; phylum Streptophyta; class Magnoliopsida; order Gentianales; family Rubiaceae; genus Mitragyna; species Mitragyna speciosa. The sequence goes on from CM045562.1 coordinate 2,850,653, forward strand.
ATCCTCCATATTATCTTTGAAAGATTATTTCTTTTGGCTAATTTCAGCCAGAGGACTAGTTTCTCTGCCAAATCTATCCCTTTGGAGGTGGTGAAGCTCTAACAATGGCGGAAAGTGACACTTTATGCTCTTCTCCCTTTTCGTTTTTTATTGTTTTGTCACTAAATTATTTTTTACGGTGTTGCAAGAAAAAAAATCATATCTTTGTTCAATCATAGCTCTTTTTTTTTTCCCCTTTACATTTGATTCTGATTTTGTTAATTTGTACTTGAATTTCTAAATCCTTTTTTAGTTCAAGAGATCTTTTTATTGTCAAATAATATATTGGTGTAATTATTAAAATGTCTTTGTTATTTATACAACATTGAATGTCAGTAGAGCCAGGGGCTACATTTATGGTTTCTATTGAAGAGCCTAAAAAAAATGTCGATCTCGGATGAACTACAAGTAAATTGATCCATCTCTCCAATCCACTTGGTTCGCATTTTTTTTTTCCTGGTTTTCAGGTCTAAGGCTACATCTATACTTGTTCTCATAATCCTTAGCTTTCTCATGGTATTGCCCATATGAGATGTTTAAAAAAAGAAAAAATTCTTGGGTCTCATGTATTGTACCTCTTTGTCATTTTTCATGACAATCCTCTGTTTTGTCCTGCTGCATAATAAAATAATAAAGTTTCTTGCATTGAAGAAAACTACTGGAAGAAGCTATAATCTAGAAGTGCGCAATTGAAAAGAATACTGAAACCTTGACTTCTTAGGCATGCTGTGATATATTGAGATATTTATGAGATAGGATCTTTTTCAGCAAAAACATATTTGATTCCCATGGACATGACCAAAGTGACTTCTGTGATGATATAGGCCACTAGAATGCTCTTGTACTCCTCATCCATAGTTTTAGACGCTAATTGCTTTAAGTGACTTAAGTTATTCCGAAATTTGCATATAATGCTTTCTTCGACTTGATGATTATAGTATTAGTTAGCTGTATGATTAAGTGATTTGTTCTCTGGACCATCTCTCATAGATACAGTAGCCTAGATTATGCTTGTATGGTAGAGAAATCATCTTGTTGGAATCAAATTTGTGCACATTAAGGTAAACAGAGAGATGAGTTCTATCTCACTTTTACGGTTGCATGATGTTTTTAGATGGTTTTAGTATGATTTTATTGAAATTTGTAAACTGCTACAAGTTCTGCTTATTTTCTAATATAAGCCATTGATGTGTTGAGGTTGCCTTCGTTTGTCTTATTTTAAAAACTTATAGAATTTTGAAATGTGGCTTGCAAGTTTAGGAACTAATATATTGGGAGTTTCGTCCTTTGCAGGACTGTTTGCACTTTAAAATTTTCAATTGTCACATTTTTAGTGCCTAAAGTTCTATGTTTTACCACTTTTACTCATTATTGGATGAATTCTAAACCTTGAATCTAAGTTACTGATGAAGTTACATGGTGTAGATGGAATTGTTGCAATATTCTAACCCTTGAATTGATATTCTTTTTCTAATTCTTAAATCAATTTTCTTTTTCTAACCCTTGAATATTTTTATTCTATAAATCAGCGGGGTTTGCTAAAAAGAATATTGAGAAATTGACAATATAGTTGTTAGAATGTTGCTGATTTTGGATATGCCTTTCTGAGAGAGTTCATTTTCAGCTGAATAAGAATCTTAATTGTGTTGTAATTTGGCAGATTATATGATGCAGTAGACAATGACAGGATAGGAGCGAGAGAGGAGTTAGATTATCAAAATGAGTAAGCAGAAAATTGGGGATTGATTTTGTGGCCGTCTGTTTTAATAAATGCACATATTTTGAGTGACTTGTTTTGATAAGTTTGTAGATGTTCTTGACTTATCAGCATCTAACACTTGACCCCTGTTCGAAAAAGTCTTGGCATTTTCATACTTTTATAAAATTTACAATTTGATGCAAGGTGCAAAACTGAGATGAGTTTTTATTAATTATTACACATACATGAATTCAGCTTTTGGTATCTCAATAATAATATTCTTAGTTTCAAAGATATCTAAAGTTGAATGCAATTAATTTTTTTGTGACACCCATGATCTACTACTAATACAATCATAAACTTCGTCCGACAAGAGGCATTATCTTTGTATTTCATATTTAATGTGTTTTTTAATTTGGTTGCAACTAATTTGACAGAGGGAGATCCTTTTCTAAGCACTTTCATGTATCAATGATATTTTCTGAGAAAGTTGCTTAGATTTGGATTATTGTTTTAAGATGATACCTTTAGCCCAGTGGGAGAAGATTTTTTTCCTCACAAAGGTAAAATTAGATTTAAATGTTGTCCCAATTTTAATCTGACCAGTAAATATTGTGTGTGCTAGGTTGTGCTTTTAGGCTTGTGTTGCAACTTCAAATAAAATGTTTGTCATGTGCTAAGAAAATTTGAACGTTTTTGTGTTTTTAGGAATTAATTTACAATGTCTAATTCTCTTTTATGCTTTCTGTTTTTAGATAATCTTGAACTTATAGTATTAGTACAATATTAACAAAATATTAGAAAATAACAAAAGACTAATTAAATGTCTCATTAAATTTTGGATTTTAGCTTTCTAATTGAATTGCTACATTTCGAAGTTAGAAATCAGTAGTATTTTATTGTGATTAAATTGGCGTTTTGGTAGAGAAACTGATTCTACCCATGTCTCCACTTTGTTTTCTATCCTTCAAATGCTAAAATTTGTGTCATCAGTTCAAGTTTGTTGACACAGTCAACTTGCAAAAAAGTGTGCATATGAGTCACTTTTAGTAAGAGATATTGTCATTTTTGTGAAATATAAGCCATCAAAAATCCATTTACTTTACTTTCATTCGAGGTGTATATGTAACTAAGGTCATCTTTTGCAATAACAAATCAAAGCTGATGACGCTTTAGAATACTTTCATATCAACTGAAAATAAAAAGCCAATGAGGCCAAGAATCTTCGTAACAAGTTTATTTAAGATTAGACCAAATATATCTACATCAAGTCAAGAAAGTTTAAGTTCTCTAACTGGATCGAGATATGCTTCCTTCTTTTATCCTCCAGTATTTTTTTCCCTTCCCTTGATGGTGCAAATTGTGATGCTATTTAACCTTTTCCTTATTTTGTGTATTGCAGTTTGTGTGTGCTGTAGGAGCTATAGGAGCATTACTCAGCACCTCTAAATTTTGGAAGACTATTAGATGCAAACAAAAAGTTTCAAACACAAAATGAATGATTAATTAAGATAATCAATCTTGCAGTAGAGCAATATATTGAAACTTCTTATTGAAACTTCTTACTACAAGAAAAATATTCATAAAATTTTTATCAGTTGAGGTATAACTTACAAATCATTGAATCGATGTTTATATTGATAGTTAAAGCATCAATAGAGGATCACATCAAGTCCAGTAGCTATTGACACAATGGGAGATGTAATAACGCAGCAGTTAATGCTATGTAATTACAGAGTAGCTGAACAATGGCTGTAGATGTTAACAGATTAAGGATTGGATGGCAGATCCTTATCTTTCATTTTGGTTGTTGAAATGTATATCAGATTAATTTATTCACTTACTAATTATGATATGTTTATTCTATCTTCTTGAATGATTAGCTTAATTATATCTTTGGGAGGGCCAAGGCTGTGCCTTGCACAGCCAGACCTTCCTAGTATATATATATATATATATGAACTCCTAACGGTTAGATCCTCACTTTATGTAATATTCGTCAGACAACCATAATATTGACAAAGAGTGAATAAGACTCAAGAAAGAGGCAGAAAATCTTTAACAATGGGACTGGGGTATGTTTAAATCTCGAAAGTTTAAAGTTTATGTTATTTTACATTTTTTAGGTGAATTGTATTAGCCCTAAACTTAGGTTACAGGTACTACGTTTATACCTGTGAAACATGTCTGGCTATTGTTTATAAAAAAAAATTATATAGAATAACGTATTTTTAATCTATTTGAAAAGTTTACTTTATTCACTTTTGAGGACTATTGTAGAAGATAGATTCTACTTGCATGCCAATTCAAAAAAATAATTAACCTCATAAAAAAAATACAAAAGATAAGGGAGTTGTGGGAGTTATTTGCCATGTAGAACATGAGACATTCATAAGATTAATGTACTAGTTATGAAGGAATTTTGGTTAAATACTAAAAATCTCACACTAAAGCTTTACTCTTGCTTTATTAAAATTAGTAATAGTAAATGGCTGAGTATTTGTATAAATAACTATTGGTAATACAATTTGACCAAAAAAAAAAAAAAAACTATTGGTAATATAGCCAGCATAGTTTCCTCAAATTCGTGATTCTTGTATTGACGTTTGACTCCCACAAATGGCCGGCAATCATTTATCCAATAGCAACTATGATGACAAAAGAACGGTTAGGTTACCTAGACAGCACAGAAAATTTTAAAAAAAATTGTCAAATAGTATAATGATATTTCGAGTTTATGTTACTTATTAATTTATGACATTAGTCAACAAATCTCGAAAAATAATTTGGGAATTCGGCTAACAGAAAAGCAAATGGGAACAAGTTACCAAGTAGTTAAACAACTATAAACCCAAAAAAAAATATATAAAGAATTTATTTTACATTTTAATTTATGATATCAGTCAACAAACCTGAAAACGGCAAAATTTGGAATTAGGCTAACAGAAAAGCAAAAAAGGACAAGTCACATGTAGTTAAACAACTAAAAAACCAACATTGAGATGCATATATGTTTGTCGAAAGGTGAAAGACTAGAAACTTAAGCATAAATTGCCTCCTGAATAAAGGTACATGCATGCAATCAAATTCTTGATTTGAAGATCCCATGTGTAAATATTATTTAACTATATCGAACAAAAGTTTATTTTTTTTTTCATCTCTATTATTTGGAATAATTTTTTCTGGTTTTTTTTTTTGGGACGGGGTGGGGTAGGGGTGTTATTTTATTTAAGATCTATTTCTAGTTGGTAGGCACTGATCTGGAGCGTTTAATAATTTTCAGGGAAGTTGTTTTTATGCCCTTGAACCAAAAGGAGCTATGCAAGCTATCAAATGTAGATTTGAAAAGTGAAAAAAACTAGTGGTAAAAGCAATATTGCTTGATAGATGTGCAACTAAAAAATAATTTGCTAGAAGCTATTTATAGGAATTTTAGATTTTGAAAGCAAAATTAGGAACACTGTACATGATTTACCAAAAAAAAATAATAAAAAGAGAAAATATGCAAAGATGGCTAGTCATTTGTGTTCTTGCCCTTATTCATGGATAGCTATAGACAGGATATAAAGGTTGTTTTAAGAAATTATCATTCAATATATTTTGCTACAAAAAGATACATAATATGGATTGAAATGATTTAATAAATGAGTAGATAAATGACCCTACTGTTTATCACAAAACTTATAAAGGGCTCCTCCAAATTTGGTCGTCATGTAATACAAATTGACATGGTTATTAAAGCTAATATTTTGCTGCTTTGCCATAGTGTCTGATAACTAGGAAGCAGCCAAGCAAGAAAATGAATCACAAAGGACAAGTATTACAAATTCAAGTAATTAATAACTCTAACAGGATTTTTTTTTTTTGTTATGACCTTACTTGAACAGGATAATTTTTAGTTTACTTCTGTCAAGCTTTTTAGTTTTTGTACCACTACTTAATGTACATATGAAAGAAGAAAGTTGTTGAACATACTTTTACTCCTGGTATTGATATGTAAAAATCCAATTTAATATATGAGAAGAAATTGTCTTTTTAATTATTTATGAATATTTGGAATTCCACATAAAGTGACATTTGGAGATTCCACATAAATCACTTAGTAAGAACCTCCTCAAATAAAATAAGCTGTAATTTTGTTAATAATTCTTCGATTCATGATGAGTTGAATCCTGCAACAAAACATTGTTTGGGATCAATTGGATAGGTATGCACATATATTGCTAATAATTTTGAGGTAATTATGAGAAATAACTTCTTATATATTTGTAGCTATCAAAATTATTCCCAATACTGACTAGTTTTTTCCCTTTACGGTCATAAAGATTCTTGTTAAAATTTTCTTGACTATCGTCTATTTTCATTGTATAATTCATTTGAAAGATTAAATATCTTAGGAGTTGTTTGAAATTATTTTGCAAAACGTGTTTCTAGAAAACTTCAAACAAAAATTTAAATATAATCTTTTATCTCATGTACACTATCAGAAAGAATCTCCAAAAGTTTTACCGTAGACGACTATCCAAATGAAGTGAACAGTATCTACGTTATGCTGGACAATGTTTCTTATTGTCTAGAATAATTAAATTATCAATTGTTCTAGCATAATACTAAAATATCCCTAGAGTGACATCTAAGATATTGTTCATTAAATATTGCTGTTATGGGAAACACTAAAACTGGGAAACTAAGACAAGTTGTGCGAGCATGGTTAATAAATCTTTGTCTTATTTTATCTGCAAATATGCAATTTAGTATTTTTTTTCAGGTCACCAGAAAAAATAATGCTTCTTGTGCATTCGTCTTAGGTCACCAATATCTGTTACTAGTTTTCTTTTCTTTACCAATATTGTAATTATCAGTCTATAGAAATGGAAAAATTCCTCTATGAGCATGCCAAGGTGACTAATTAGAATCATTACATAAACAATTAAAGGTATTATTTAGCCCTACTTTTGATAGAGAGGTTTCGTGAATGTCAAAGCCTAAAAAATTTTTCAGGTAAAATGTGCTCACTGTAAGAAAAGTAATATTTTGCAATATGTAGATGTAGAACAAATCAAAGGTTGGAAGAATCAGCCATTTGTCATAATTTCATGGTTGAGAGATGACATGTTGCAATTGATAAATGCAGTTCTATCTGTTGAATTTTTTGAGTGAGCTAAGCAAATAGAAAGTAGGTTAAATTAAGTATAAAAATGTGTTGGCTGTGTATGACTATATCTGCAAATTACATCATGCGAAACTGCTGGATGCATGAAACTACAGTTGAATGATGATTTAAGGCTTACCTGACTTGTTATTTTTTCCCCTTGACTAGTTTTTGGAAAACTAAGAGATTGCTCAAGTAGTAATTAACTAAAGTGGTTAACCTTTGATTTTCTCATTGAAAAAAAAAAAAAAAAACCTTTGAAGCCATTAGCATAACATAACTTGTACTACTAGTTATTTGCACAAGTATTTTGAAAACATTTGTGTGTGATCAATTAGGCCATTAATATGAAATTTCTTGTATACCCACGGTGATAAATTAATATATTAACAAAAAAAAAAATAAACATAAAATTACTAATAACAATATCCACACTTTATTTGTGAAACTAGGTGCATATTTTTTTACTCAACTGAATAGGAGAATCACCAAATGAAACCTTGATGTAATAGTAGAAAAAATTAAGGTTGAAACCCTGTAAGCATGAGGTGCTGGATTAAATTAGATGCATTTAAATAAAAAATCATTTATGGGATATAAATAAGCTAGAAGGATAGTGGATAACTTTAAAACTTCACATCTTCATGAATCTGAGCTAGTGAATTTTCTTTCTTAGATTTTAATACGAATGGATTCACATTAAATTTCGTCATGAAAGAAACATGCTTATTGCGACCATTGAAAAACAATCATTTCCAAATTTACATGAATATAGAAGAATTTTATTAATGGAAGCATAAGCTAAATTATTGAGGAAAAAAAATGTCTTTAAAGAGAACTTTGATATCTTAACACTTCCAGATTTGCAAGACTTTTAACTTTTAAACTATTTGTTTCCAGTACAATTTATGCTTATTTGATAATTAATGTGATCATATGGTTGAAATTTACCATTTTCTTAGTATATAATTCGATCAAAGCCTGCACAGATATTAAACTAAATGTTTAAAATACAAATTAATTATGCTGATTTAATAATTAGTGCATCAATACAGTTGTGATTGACCATTTTCTTAGTATAGAATAGCTAAAAAGCCTGCATAGATTGGCTTTGCGAAAATAATAGTATATGTTCTTTCTCTTTTAACTTGGATGTGATATGTAGAATCTAAGGAGACACAAGAAACAACTACAACAAATCAATGTAGCATATATGCTTGTCCCACTGTCTTTTGTTTTTCCTTTTTCAGACGTACCAGATACCTTTTTGTTGGTATGAAACTAAAAGCTAAAACTACAATTCCTTGTGATACATGACAAATAATTAAGTTGTGAATGAAGAATTTTAAATGAATGATCTAAAAAATGAAAAATTTGAAAATGTATCTAATTTGAGTAATTTTGAAATCTATTGATTTTAACCCTTCTAGTTCATTATTAGCCCGTTGATGGATTTCGAATTTAAATTTTTTAGAAGTAATCAAATAATAATAAAATTTGAGCAAAGGATGTGAAATTCAAATATACTCAAATCCACCTATCCAAATTTAACCAAATAAATTTTCCAATTTTTTGTTTAAAGGATAAAAGTCACCTAGCTAGCCTTGGATTGAAGATAAAAATTATAAAGCTTGCAGATGAGTTTGTTTGCACCCTTAGTGTTGAGAAGAGCATTTCTATAGGAAGACAAGAAAATCTTACAAAATTTTGACAAATCTATAGGGGGAAGCATGCATGTTGCTTCATGTTGTTTTTTCCTTTTTGGGTGAAGCATTTTCCCATGGAAAAATCTCTACCATTAAACTCAGTCAAGTACTGTAAATTGCATGCACATGCAACTACATTCACTGTCTTCATCATTCTTTTGATGGTTTCCTTCAAGTTGTAGATGATATATGATTTGATCTCAACTAAGAATTTTGCTGGACCATTTTGTTATGCCATAAGCTACAGTACATAATTAATAACAGAATACACTAGCTAGGGACAATATATTCTTCATATATCCTCTTGAAATTATGCTGTGGATGTACTTTATGGACCACTACTCTTATGATCCAAAAGAAATTGCATGGTCTGCTAAGAAAAGATCGTATGGCATTAGCTCTTTGAAATCTGTATTTCTCTAGTACCTTTCTTTTTGAGCTTGTTGGGACCTAGTTGTTTTGTTGTGTATATTTTGTCTACTCCAACGCTGTAAAACTCAGTAACACGAAAAGGGAATTCTTTATTTCCCCCAAAACCAAAAAAAAAAAAAAAGGTTGTTTTATCACTGTGCTTTAGTGCTTTCCAGGTAACTTTATTAGATGAGTTTGACTTGCAAAACAATATTTGACAGTTGAAATTACAATTCAAAAAAAAAAAAAAAACATTTCACAGTGATTTATTATAATTCGTCACATTTTATAGTCACGTAATATTATTTTCTTTTAGAAATGTATATATACTTATTTATGTATATACCTTATATTCATAAATAAACATCTTACCCTAATCAAACTCATCAGCTCTATCCAATTTGGTATATGAGAAACAAAGGCCAAGACAGTCCAAGCATGTCGGGTTGTCAGTTGGTGAACAATTTCAATGGAACAAAAAAATGGTTGTATTAGACTGTAGCACAATGGCAATCTGATATCATCACTTAGGTTATATATAGAGTAGCTGATGGATTCACTTGTCCAATATTAAGAAATTGAAGCAGCCCGCAAAAGCAAACCAAAAAGATAAAATTTTAAAACAAATCTCTTCAAATGGTATAAGCCATCATCTTAATTAATAAATGGTTGTTTGACCTTAAGCAGATATTCAAAGGAATTTCACAGAAGCATATATTAGCTACTAGTATTAAATTAGAGAAAACATATTAGCTTACTTTTAAATAGAGCTTATTATACAAAAATCCAGACTTTCCTTCTTCTTCCTTTTTTTTTTTTTTGTTCTTCAATGATCAAGTAATATTTGCATATCTTTTTTTTTCCCCTGTCAGCATCAGACTGCCTTTCCGCTACTTTCTATTGTTCCTTTATACCCCTTTACTAAGCTTAAAAACCGTGTCACTCCATCCCTCATTTCATTATAAGATTCCACAAGCCAAATAACCCCTTCCAAATATCGTCACTTTACTCTCAACTCCTCTTATTTTCCTACTCCATCATGACTGGAAAAAGAAGCCAAAACAGCCCAGTTGGGAGCCCTTTATCCGGTAATGTCTCTGATGGGTCATCTAAGGAGCAAGACCACTTTCTTCCAATAGCAAATGTTAGCCGGATCATGAAGAAATCGCTGCCTGCAAATGCAAAAATATCAAAAGAAGCAAAGGAAACTATCCAAGAATGTGTCTCTGAGTTCATTAGCTTCATCACCGGCGAAGCATCGGATAAATGTCAAAAGGAAAAGAGGAAGACCATCAATGGTGATGATCTTTTATGGGCTATGACAACACTAGGGTTTGAGAATTATGTTGGACCTTTGAAGGTCTATCTCAACAAGTATAGAGAGAATGAGGGAGACAAAAATTCCATGGTCAGAGATGAGGATCAACTTCCATTTATTAATCATAGTAACACCAACCCTCTTGGTGATATAAGCAAAGGTACTGATACCATATCAACAAGGCCCATTTTGCAGGGTAGTAACGATGGTTATTACTCACATGATGCAAAGGTGACCTCAAAAATTCATGGAGATCCATCAAGGGTCATTGGCTATAGTGATAATTTGATGCTTGGTGCCTACAACATTGGCAAAGTCAATGAAATTGAGGGAAATGCAAATAGGGTTATCACCACTAATCTTCATCATGGGTTTGAATGGTAGATTTTGGGATGATGTTATCATGTGTACTAGTCTTAATAATTTTATAACTTTTTGAAACTTACTTTTGTAAACATAACTGTAATGAAGCATTTTGACGAAAGCTACAAAATGCAGTTTGAAGGGCTAGTCATGTTTTCCTTGTATATTAGGCAAAACTACATGTATTTCTTGTTTGAAGACTTCTTGGTGAATTTTATCTTTTTTTTTTTTTGTAATGGGAATTTTATTTCAACGTTATGGACTCTTTGGCAGATATCTATATTAATTTTACAACTTGCACAAAAAATTTAACAAAGAAGATTAGAAATAATTGGGTATAGTTTAACTAGCTATGCATCTATATGTACAAATAGTAGGCACTACTCTGAATCATTTCCCTGATATCGATCACAATGAATATACTCAATTTTTCTATTCATGAATTATTGAAATTAAAAATGTGATCCTTTATTGTAGCTATATTCTTAAAGAGACAAACTACATAAATGCAAGTTTGTTTTGTATTATTTGTGACATAAATCACACTTATTTGTAAATTTTCATTTCAAGATTAAACTTAATTCTTTTCTCATTTGTGGATACTGTTAATTCTTTTCGTTTGTAATTATTTTAGCAAGTTTGGATGCATACAACATATGTAAAATGACACTTGTAAATTTGAATAAATAATGTGTTAGTGCATCAAAGCTTGCTAATATAAAAAAGTGTGAGTGTACAAAATATTGTATTGCAACAAAATATTAAATCATACACAACACCTTACCTCAAATTCGTACATATATATATATATATATATATATATATATATATATGCAAGGCACATACAATCAAGTCTAATTATACTGGGTGCTAAATTTTGAACAAACGAATTGCTCGGGGACCTACATCACATTACATCCAAATTGCTAAGTAATTCGCAGCCATATTGAATACCCTCTTATCTAATATCTCGTTTATACTATTCTGTTTTGGAGCATAATGCTACAACACTTTGAAAATTCAGGTTTAATGCATAGCATGCTTAAGATAATTTGCCGTCCACAAAAATGTATTCATCCTCCTTAAAACTCATTTACCAAATGTACATGCTCATTTTTATTTTTTTATTTTTTGAAATGGAACATGCTAGTTCAACAGCTCAACGATAAGATTTAGCTTGTGATAATGGCGCACTCTACACGTGTGTCTTTTAAAGAACGACGATGAATATAAATTTAATTAGATAATGAAAAGTTTGTTTTTGTTATTTATGGAATATATAAGTAATGGACTATTTTATTTTTAAATAAAATATCTTTTCGAAAAAAAATTTAATGGTAGTTATAAAAAGAGAGAGCACGAGGTTAATGGTAGTTAATGTAGTCATCAACCCTCCCTTTAAAAATAGTAAGATCTCAAAATATCAAGTGCGTGACCATGTTGAAATTGAAATCTAATAAAGAAACAAGTGTCAAAATGGGAGAAAGCTTTGTCTACGGGCCAAAATACTAAATAATTCATAGTTTAGGGCCGCCTGTGTAATTTCACTACGTTTTTAAAGTACAAAATTACCCTTCTTGTAGACTTCATAAAATAAGATCCAGAAGAGAAGTTCTGGAAAAATACTCTCTCACACACAACACACACTGAATGAACATATCTGCAGAGTATTGTAGTGTGTGACTGTGTGAGAGAGAAAGTTGGAGAGGGGAGGAAAATGTTGGGCACCTTAAATTTTCAGCCAACGACGCCGTCTCTGACAAAACTCAAGTGGGACAGAAAATTTAGTTGTAATGTCCGCCGGTTTAATTTACGGTTAAAGAATCGCGAGTTCATGTGTTTGTCTTTACAACAATCTCAGCCGTCGGATGAGTCATCCCACCTCACCTCCACCGTTGGATCATCACCACCTCCTCCTCCAGCGATTCATCTGTCGCAATGGACTCTCACCCATCGCCACATTCATATTCTCAATTTCATCGCCTGCGCCGTACATTTTCTCTCTCTTTCTCTCTCTAGAATGTGAAGTACCATTGATTTTATTTTTGACAATTATTTTGGTTTTTGAGGGAATTTAATCAAATTTTTTGAAAAAAATAAATGTTTTTTTTGGGTTAAATTCATTGATTATGTGTGAGGAAAATAAAACCCTGAATTGGGTTTTGAGGGTTTTAGCTAATGGAGTTAGTATGAAGGAGATTTTGGGTTTTTGTTTTTCTTTTCCAATTTTGATTGAAACTAATAAATACTTTTTTTGGGCGGGGGGGGGGGGGGGGGAGGGGAAAAAAAGGAATTGTTTTGGGGGCTTTCCTAAACTATAATTTGATGCTTAATTGTATCTTATAATAAGTTTGAAAATTTGTTATCAAAAAATGAGGGAAAAATGGGGAAGGGGAAAATTTTTGGTGCTGTGGTAGTATGGTTTATGCTTAATAGTTTCTCATAATAATGAGTTTGAATTTGTATGTGGTTTGGTACTTATCTAATGCTCGTTATTGGGATTTATGAATTATGAATTCCTTTGCAGACAGCAATTTCGGCAACTTGGCTTTTTTGCTCCGTTATTCCAACGCTACTGGTTCGTGATCATTTTTTTTTTTTTCATTTGCAAATGTGTTTGGTTTTGTGGATATTTCTAATGATTTGTTTAATTTCATAGTCGTGTGTGTAACTGTTTGGTATATTTTGCCGGGGAAAAGTAGATTGTTAGGTCGGTTGAAGACTTCAAGTATGAGTTCTGGATAATTTTCCTCAGCGTTGAAGGGTACCATATTGGATATAGAGTGATTAAAAATTTGAAGACCCATTGCCGTTTCTAATAATGTCATTTTTCCATAAGAAGTTTCTCTGAATTCGATGTAAAATATATTTGATTTTTTACCTTTTTAGCATGGGAACTAAGCTTTTGTCTAGAAACATAAATTAGTCAATGTTGAAGGCTTTTAGAAGAGCAGCTGAGTCGTTGGAGAAGCTAATGGATGTCACAACAGAGGAGCTTCCAGATACAATGGCTGCAGTTCGTTTATCTGGGATGGAGATAAGTGACCTTACAATGGAGCTCAGTGACCTTGGGTGAGGATAAGATGATTAAGCTTGAGCTTTAGTCAAGTTGTGTGACTACTTTTTGATTCATGTTAGACTAACTGTGATATTCTCACAGTCAGGAAATAACACAGGGTGTCAGAAGTTCAACTCGAGCTGTTCGGGTGGCTGAGGAAAGATTGAGACAGTTGGCTAACATGACTTCACCAGGTTATAAATTTTATACTTAGCATTATCTTACTGTTTGTCACACAGTAACCTAGAGAGATGAATTTCACTTCATCTTTACTTGATTAGCACCCGTGCAGAAGGTAGCTCCAATGGATGCCAAGGCAGAAGGACCAGCTCTAGCTAGAATTGCAAGAGGCATGAGGGAGGGGATTGTAAAGGGTCGTGCAATTTTGCAAATGCTTTCCACCGTAACTTATTTTTCTAGGATTGTCTTCAACTTCTTCAAAACTCGAGCTAAGGCATGAATTGACGCGTTGAATGTGCATGTTAGTGAGAGAATCAGAACTTCCTTCTGTATATATTTTTTGTAAGGATGTATGTCCTTGCTGAACTGCTTTTCAGTTTCACTGATTCTAAGAATTGTTGATCTAGTTTTTGGCTTAGAATTAATTAAAGAATTTCGGACATAAAGCCGATGAATTGCTTGTTTTCTTTCTCAACTCTGTTTTTCTTTTGAGTGGGAAATTTTTATTACATTCCTTCACTTTCCTTTTCATCCTTTTGTTTTGTATTCTTATGTCTTGTTGCATCACTTTGATCTTACTAATTGTAGTTGACTTTTCTTTTACAAATTTCTTTTTCAGAGAGAACCAAATTTTAGCGACTTAAAATTCATGGAAACTTCAACAGAGTTTGCATCAGGAGCTAAAAAGAAATTTCTGATTGTACAAGATGAAATTGAAATTTAGAAAGAAATCATTAGATGTTAAGAAAACATCTTGGGTTTTTGGTGCAAGCAAACAAGAGATTCCCTGGATATATCTGATGCAGATCAGGTGGCTTATTTTATGATGAGTATGCAAGAGAGAATTAGTTCCAGTAAAGGGTAGCTGATCATTTGATAATGGTAACTGGGTCAACTCTTCCTTGGTCTAGAGTGTTTCTTGTGGTTATAATTGTAGATACATGGAATTTACAGGTTTATCTGGTAAAAGTTTCATGCATAGGAAAACGGTCCAGAAACTCTTTTTGCCCTACACTTCTAGTTCTCATTACTTGATGTCCGTTTGCACCAGAATACTTTGTTGGAGCTTGGATTTTCTTGGAGATTGCTTTATGTTTGAAGGGGATTGCTTTCTTCTGATTCCAAGTATCGAAAGGGGGCAAATGGAAACAAGAGGGTGGGGTTATTGCGAGAGCAGTAATTTTCATGTTAGAGCAATTTTCCTTGAAGCTTTTTAGGTCTTCAACGGGAACAAGATCTTTGGCGAGTTCCAAGCGAAAATATATATGCCAAGGGCCTTTAGTCCACAGCATGTCTGTTCTCAATCACAGCCGTCTCGGCTATGGTCTATGCTGCAGTAAGTGAACTCAACTCTCAATTAGGAAAGCCCAACTAACCTAGAGGGTGGATTTCACAAATTACCCTTGACATATTAACCATAATTAATGTACCAAATTTATTTTCGGCCCACAAGAGACACTTTGTCTCTTCTCTATAACCATTTTCATTCTGGCACCTACGTCTTTGTTTGGAACCGATCTCTGTTTGGAACCGAAGAATGAGAAGTTAGCCATGACAGGATAGAGATTGCCACTCTTTCAGCCTTCTTGACATGTTTTAGATCTTTAATGCTGGAATCTTTTTTTTTTTTGGGTTTTCCTCTTCTCTACTAACTTCACCCACTCCAGAAAGTTGCTGCTTTTGACAAGTCCAGCGAGCAGGTGTAAATTGCAGCAGTGGCGGGTAATAGTCCTCCGAAACTAGCCGGCAATCAATGGGGTCAGACTCCACAAGCCTAAACATCTTCGAAATTTTTGTTCTGTTGCTCATGGGAAATACGATTTTAAAACAAAATTGCACCAAAGCTATCAAGGAATTGCAAAATTGATGAACCAATTTGTATATTCTATATTGTCTTATTGCTTCTTTATTCTCAACCAATATTAAACTATAAAAATCCTCCCTATTTGCATACGGCAAAATTCCAACACTAATTGTCCAAACGTTGGTCAAGAAATTTATTGAGACAAATATTACACAGTCCCCAGACCTATGAATAGATACATCAAATTGTTCAGTAGTTGTAAATTTCTAGAATTATATTGTCAAGCATTCTTTGTGCAGAATACTCTATTAGGGCAAAAAAATTATGGGTATTTCAATATGGAAGTTGAGACAGCATAAAGGATTGAAGAGATACTCAAAAAAAAAAAAAAAAAAGAGATGATGAGATTGGGAGAGATCAAGTCTGGATTGAAAGTATAGGGCGATGTATTCCAGAGCGAATAAAGAATCACAGATGACGGACTTAGGAGAAGAGACGACATTTTTTTTACTTTTTGTGGGCCCACAAAATTAGGTGAGGATTGATTTTTGAGGCCATTTTTAACAATTAAAGTAAAATTGCTCCGACTGGAAAATTTTTGTTCTTGCAGTATCGCTCACCCGAAACAAGATTTCTTGGTATTTCTAAGATGTATGGTACGAAGAATTAGAGGGACCTTTCTAAAGGGTTCTTATGGAAATGACTAGCCTCATTTACTGCTAAGCATCATCAAGTGTCAGTCATCTTTCCTTTGATTTCTTTTTTCTTTTTCTCCGGGTAGGTTCTTATTTTCATTCTTAGCTGATACAATCAAAGAAGAATTTTTCAACGGCTAAACGTTTTGCCCAAGCTTTTGCCATTGCCCTTTTACGACTGTGCTTGAACTCTGTTTTAATGACTTGTAGAATCCAAATTTTCATCTGGAGTTTTCTTCTCGATTTGTCTATGTCACTTTTTGAAAATGTTTGGGATCCTTGTTTTTGGATGCTTCAAACTAGAATTGATATATTGAAGTAATTGTTATGGATCCTTGTTCTGAATATAATGTTTGGAATCATCGCTCTGACTTTGCCCTCCATCATCTTCAATGAGTTCTATCCATCACTCAACGGATGATTTGTAACTGATCTTATGTTAAGCTGCGGTCTTGATAAGGGGTTTAGTGATGATGTTTGGAAGGAGTCTCTGTCTCTGTCTCTCTCTCTGTCAACTTATTGTTTTCTTTCTTCTTTCTGTTTTAGATTTTTTTTTAAATTTTTTTATCAATCACTCTATTGTATTACAATGTTTGTTGCCTCACATAAATGCGATGAAGCGAGACTCTTAATAGTATGTTAAGTGAAGTCTCAGACTGTTTGCTATACACAATTTAGAAGGTATGACTTTTCGAAATCTATCTAACCTCCCCTCCGTAGTAAAACTCCTTAATTGCCGCAGGTAGGATTTGATTCCGAAACGCAATTAATAGGATTATATTAGTTTTATGTTAATAGGATGCAATTAAGAACCCTGTACCATCCAGAAGGTTAATATACATATTGTGCCCAGAGTTTTGGCAATTGCTACTTAAGAAGCGTTGGAGAAAACCAAAACTGTTGTCCAAGGTTGGATTTAGAACTGGATAAATTATCTTGCATCGGTATTGGAGAGGGTGGTGAAGCAAATGCTCCTCTTCCTTTACCAATCTGGTGGATAAATGGTTTGTTTGGATTTACAAGATCTTTCATTTCTCAATATTTACTGAAAAGCAGAGCAAAATGAAGATCATCTCTTGCTATGATACTTGTGACATGTAGGGGTTTCGCTCGAGTCTCAGCTTGGGAGCTGATTGATATAACTAACCTACAATTTTCTGGGGTCAAACTCAGACAATGTAATTGTAGAAAATGTTACCATTAGCTTGGGTACGAGACTTCACAATTTAGCCATTGGCCATTTCACACAAGTTGAGGGTTATGTAATTACTCTGTATTTTGACGTAACTCTTTAGCATTATGATGTAATTTCTCAAAATCTTAATGTAACTAATTTTCCTTCTAAAATCATCTCATTTTTAACATTTTTTAATTCAAATTGTCTACATGACATCTTAGCTATTCATTTTATCACAATAAATTATGGCCATCAACTTGTAACAAATAAAAATTGAAGTGTCTCAAATCCTATTAGCTTCTATAAAAGAAGTAAGGTGCTTACAAACTTGCGTGTCCAAATGAGGCCAGCTATTTTATTGGGGATTCTGCTCATTTCCACGCATGGAGTCACATCGGTCCAAACTGTCTTTTCCTGACTTTTATTTCCTTCATGTTTTTTTTTTTTTTTTTTTTGACAATTGGGGGAAGAGAATTGGAAAAACCCACTCAACTCCAATTGAAAGGAGGAATGAGAAAAGAACCTAAACTTTACCCCACAAACCCACTCCAAAAGCCATGGTAACTTTTAGAGGGGCCACAGGAGCTTAAGTACTAGACTCTAACAACCAACTCATCCGATGTGGGACTTTATGTTTTTTTGACAATTGGGGGAAGGGAATTGGGAAAACATTTCCTTCATGTTTAGAATTTGTGATTTCAAAAATCTCGCTAGATTTTGGAGTTTGAACCTCATATATATATACATCTATGCATGTGCGTGTCTGTCTATAGAAGTTCCCAACAACATACGATATTGAAAAAGTTTAGTGCTTCTGAAATCGTAAGTCCAAATACGATAAGAATTTATATCAGCCTTAGATCAAATTGAACATAATTGGGATAACTTTCAAGCAATATCACTTACTACAGGAATAATAATTACTGATCAAATTACCTGAACAATTTAATCTTGTGGAAAAATGAAGTTACGCGGGTAGTCAGAAGTGCCCACCCATTCTTACTATTTCTTAAAATCTTCTGTATATAGCAGAAGGCTCACTAAAGTTTTAAGTTCTTCTGTAGTCTACAAACTTCACATTGATCATGTCCCTTAGCATAGCTAATTTGTAATCTCAAACTCATTACAGTACACATTAAGAAATTTTAATGAAGTGTTGAGCATAATTCATTATTTGGTGGCAGGTTTGAAGAGTAATACTATTTCAGTGGGTTTGACCTCCCCTTCCCTGCTCTAGTTTTGGCTGCCAGATGATGCATTAAGATTCTTTGGCCTAATGCTTTCAGCCCAGCCCCTTCCTGTTTGATAAACCGCATAAATATGTTGTAAGGGTTAACTCTAATTAGATCATTTAAAATGTGGAAATGTGTAAATCAAGGTCTTCAGACGTCTAAACATTGATCTATCTTCCATGTCGGCCCTCCAGTAGCCCTTGTTAGTGGAAAAACTGATATGATCTTTGATGACTTTGGAGGCTCAAATGATACAATGAGAGAACTAATACTGAGGATTCATTTGACATAATCTCAAGTCAATCGTCACATTTGAAGAATTTAGGGAATAAAACCAAGAATGAAGCAAAAATACAGAGAGATGAACAAAAGAAAAAGACAGCTGCATGTTAACCAAAGTGTAATTCGCTGCAGAATGTGTTATAGTAATGATGAATTATAGAAAAATCGAAAACGGAAACATTTTTGCGTGCTTTTTAGTTTCTCGAACTTTGCAAGCGTACCCGATTCACCATACCAGAATGACTCAACGGATCGCTTTCCCTTTCGATCCATTAAATGGTACGGCAAAGATGTTACATTTATCCGATTCCTAGTTACAGTATACAGACAAAATAAAAGATCACGTCCACACTAACATAGGTAACGATCAACCCAAGGAAATGAAACTAGGTGCAAGAACTGTGTAATAAACCGCTCAAAGTAAAAAGAAAATACTTCAAGGGAAATGCAGACAAAAACAATCAAGATGATACAGCTACTAATGGTCACCATGTCTCAGAAAATTGATTAATCAAAAGATTTTTTTCTTTTTTTCTGAATAAAGAGCAGTCACAAATAATGATTACCCTACCTCTTTACATGGAAAGTATTCGGGTTAGCTCAAGAATAGAGAAAAATTACACTAGAAGATGTGATCATGTATCCCGAGGTTATACAATTTACAGGCTGACATGCAATTCTACACCATTAGTTTGTCCGCTGCCAAGAATCGCAGCAATCTGTCCTGCAAAAAGCGAGTTCAAGCCAAAGGCACCAGTTCAATTTCTTTCTTTGATCTCTAAGCATAGTTTTCAGTTTTCATCATATCAACCCTAAAGATTTTCTATAAATTCTCAACTTTTTCATTATTGTCCCTATGATCTCATGGGGGCCACATCAAAGTAACAAATAAAGAAAAAGTTACCACTAAAGCAAGAAACCACAGCAATTTTTAAAGCAAAAACAAATAACTTTTCAGCTGCCTCATAAGCCGAAACCTTCTTTCATAGATGCTTGGAACTCATATATAATGTACTCTTTTCATTTGTTCTTCCGTGCAACTCTTCATAGAAGTACAAACAAGCCTTCCACTTTACGCTTCTACACTCATCCTTTTTGCTAGTAGAGGCTACTGGATTCCAAATAAACATTCATTTTAATAAGCTTCACTTTAATGTCAATGGTTCTCAAAAATCTTTGAAAACTAATGGCTCTGTTTGGATATGTTTTTTTGACAATTATTCAGAAAAATTTTTCAATGGTGTTTGAATAAATGAACATTATTTGGGAATTTTTTCAACAAAAGTCACCCTCTCATCTTTTGAATTTTGAAAATTTTTGAAAACTTATTTAAAATGTTCAAAATATCCCAACAACTTATTTCACTTTTTACACAATTATTCACAAAACGTAGCATTTTTTTCAACAAATTTTATTCAGAAAAACAGAAAAAATTGCGACGAACATTTTGAATTGCATTTACAATAGTAATGGAGTAATGGATGCTGGCGCTAGCATTCGTTACTAGCATTTGTTACTCTGTTACTATTGTAAATGGAGTTCAAAATATTCATTATAATTTTTTCCCTTTTTTTGAATAAAATTTGTTGAAAAAAATACTGCTTGTTGTTAATAATTGTGTAAAAAGTGAAACACGTTGTTGAGATGTTTTGAACATTCAGCATCCGTTACTCAATTACTATTGTAAATGGAGCTCAAAATGTTCGTCGCAATTTTTTTTGTTTTTCTGAATAAAATTTGTCGGAAAAAAATGCTACGTTTTGTAAATAATTGTGTAAAAAGTGAAATAAGTTGTTGGGATATTTTGAACATTTCAAATAAGTTTTTCAAAAAATTTTAAATTCAATCATTTCCCTCCATTTCAACAAAAGTCAACAAAAAACACATTTCAAATCATTTTTCCAAATAATTCTAAAAAAACAATCCAAATAATATATGCAAATGGAGCCAATTTTTCTTAAGCAGATTTCTATATTCTGCCACATTTCCTCTTATTTGTATCGAATTTGTTACCATCTAGAACGAAATGTCGTAAAACCATTGCTCAGCAGATTTCTAATATTCTGCCACATTTCCTATTCTGTATTGAATTTGTTACCATCTAGAATGAAATGTCCTAATATATTGCTCATTCTAGTACAACATTATATGTACCTTAGTAAATAAAAATTTTCTTGGTGTTTTAAAGTAGCATGGTGGTATTGCGGTTCAATGCATGTGGGGGGTGTATGTGTGTGTGTGAGAGAGAGAGACAGATTGCAAACCTTAGTCTTCCTTTCTATGTTTCCTATTGCGAGAGGTCTCAGAGATATAACCTAAGCCAAAACACTTGAGAATAGCCTGTTTTGCTAGACCAATATAGTAGCATGGGTGATCTCCCTGTCCCAAAAGCCCGAAAAGAGCTATATCCTTTGTTGAAGATTCTTCTCTTTCTTGAATTTCTTCTCCAATGATGCCTTTACTCGTTTCTGTCTCCGTTGGGATGCTTTGATTTTCTTCAACCTGTGACAACCACTAGATTTATAAGCCTGCTTTCAATCATAATTTCATGGACTTGTACAATGACCTGGAATTTTAGACATAATAAAATTTTAAATCTTGATTAACAGGAAGGAGGTCAAGAAGGAAATACTGCAAATGCATCTTTTTGATATCATCTATCACTATACTTGCATTTATAGGATGTAAATCAAGGTAGAGATTTGTTGAAGCGGTGTGGCGGTGGATGTCTACATTGCCCAAGGAAAGGAATATCCTTTCATTTTGCAAATATACCTGCCACTTTTGTTTGGAAGTTTATGTAACACCACTCGAGAATTAAATGCCTCACTTAAATAATAAATTGTGAAATTTGGGCTTTTGTATTTTGTACTCTTTTTGGTATTTAACCAAGAGAGCAAATTAAGTCTTTCAAGGTCTTTAGTTTATTAAGGCTATTTTGTGTTATTTGAGATATTTGGATGTTTTGTTTAGGGTTTATTTAGGATCATGGAGTGTTCTCCTGAGCTTATATTCTTCTAAATAGCAGTGAAATTGTGCTCCTCTTTGCCTGTGGATGTATGTCACACTGACTGAACCACGTAAATCTTTATGTCTCTTTCTCTTATATCTTTTCTTCATGGCTTCTTGTCTTTCATCTTTGTCAAGTAACTTTGACAAATTCCCAGGGATTTGATCCTGACAAGATGTAAACAAAACTAAAGAAATTGGCAAATAATCACTCTATCTCAATAAGTATTTGCATTTCATATATCATTCTTCTTTTATTCTGCTTGTTTCTTTTAAGGTTTATAAGCACTTTCCCTTCCATCTAAACAAAGCTAGCCTCCAATTCAAGTTTTGACTGGCAGAAGCTATTACAAGATCCAGCATGATTTCCTAGTTCTCTGCCACAATTAAAGGATACTCCACAACACACACGCACATATCTCCAATTGTCGGGAAACAGAATATGTCACAACACAATTTCAGAAAAATTGAACTTTACTGACAGAAAACAAGACAACTTCAGTTAGATATCAAGAAAATAAAGAAATGATGGTAATCTTTAGAACCGTTGCTCAGTATTATTGGATAAGAATTAATATAGACATTGAGTCCAAAATCTTGCTTCTTCCCATCATTCTCTCCCTAATGTCAGCTTTTGTCTTGCAGTATTCTTAGAAAAAAAATAGTTTTTCTGTTTCATTTATCTCCCTAAAACTAGAAAATATTTCATTGGACGGCCGTGGAATAGGCAGGAATACGATGGCCAAGGAATGAAACTGTAGAACTACATACCTAACTCTCCCAAAAAAGGATCATTAGCTAGATTTTAAATTTTTGTCACTAAGATCACACAATTAGGAAACAAAACAACTATTAATGAACATTATATAAACAACCAAATTGAGTTTATTACCTTTAGGTACTGATATATTTTTTAGTTGTTGCATAATACTAAATTAGCTTTCTGGATTAGTCATACAAGGCACTAGAACAAAAGTGTGACTTGTTTTTTAATCCTGAGTATTTCAACCAACTACTGCAATAAAAAAATATTAGTAAGCACAAGAGAATAATCTAGGAAATGCAACATAAAGCAGGAACCACTAAAAATGTGGACATGCCATGTTAAAATTAACTACTTAAGCAATGGTTGGCCACAGACTTGAGAGCTAATCAAAATAGGGAATATCATATTCACTATTCAGAAGTCACAGAAATACAGAGGTGGGCAAAGTTGTGCCAAATGGGTGAGAATTGAGATATGCTACAGGGGTAATTTCAAGTGAAGAATGCTGAGGTACTTAGTTTACTTAGGCTAACATTCAAAACTGTTACTTAAGGAATAGTGTGATCAGAGCAAGGGAAATCTGAGAGAGAGAATACAGTAGATGTCAACTGTTCTAATAGTCCCACATCAGCCATGCCAAAGAACATGATAATAAGGAAGCCTATGCCATTGCATTACCAAAGGCAAGTATCGGCAAAAAATTCAATATCTTAATATTACTAAAAAAGAAAAATACAAACTGTATCATTTCTTTTATAAAAGTTAAGACCCATGAATAGCTTATCAACTACTCTTAAAAGGATAAGTTCGTTTCACACACAAAAACAAATCAGAATTTCCAAAAATTCCACCAATAACTGATGAAACACTCAAAGAATATCTTATTCCAATTCAACAAGATATCTTTTTTCTTTGCATCCTCCAAATTTATAAACATTTAATTGAAGATATTTTCTGGCAAAAACTCCCATTTCGAAGTCTCAATCAATACCAATTCTGCAACAATTGAAAACCAATCTCATTTAGACATGTGGATATACAAATACCCCATAATAATACACTCTTAAATCGTTAATGACACCTTGAAATCAATATCTATTCCACACGGCCACCACCGACAATAATTTTCTAGAGAAAAACTAGAAGAAATTTAAGTTCGTCGACTGCCTCCCAAAGTTGACTGCCTAAAACCAACGATTCATTTTTTCATTTGTCTCAATCTTGCCTGCCTCATGCCCACCTCTTTAAACAAAATACAAGACATTTTTGCGAATCCAGACATGTTTACTGAATAATATATTCTTCAACGCGTTTTTTCTTTTCAACACGTATCCATCCACTCTCTCCCCCACCACAAAATAAATAAATAAATAAATAAATCCCCTCCCTCAAATTCGTCAAACGGTTGCTTGAAAAGAAAAGAAAAAAAATACTTTTGCTACCTTGCCATTCAAATATAGTACTGTAGCGAATCCATCAAGCAGGTTGCTTTGCAATAAATCTAGCCGAATAAAAATAAAAACTTTCTTGGGACCTCAATCAAATCACAAAATTCCCTGATTTAATGTAACTACACAACAATCTTTTTCACAATTCCAACTTCTCTTCTAATCAGACCACAAAGAAAAACAAAAGGGATATTCAAATGAGGAAAAAAAGAATCAAACTGCACCAGAAAAAACAATACAGGAAAAGGGATTAAGGTTAAACAGACCTTAGAAGCGCTATGTGAGGAGCTGGTTTTATTGAGCAATGGGTCATCTTTGCCATGGGATTGAGAGGAAGAAGAGGCTGAGTTGCAGGCAAGATTGTTGGAGCGATCCAAAGCAAAGATGCTGAATCCAAAAAAGAGGACAATAACAAGAAGAATCATGACTAATAACTGAACATATATGAGCCATGGTACTCTGTAGCTCTCAATCACAAACTCATCACCAAATTCAAACATATGATGATGATGATAGATGGTTGAAAAATACTAGCACTTGAAAACGCTGAAATGAAGAAAGAAACAAGATGGGATTTTGGTTTAGAGGAAGAAGTTGTAAGGATGAGTAAAAGCAACTTCTTCCAATGGAGAAAGGAAGAGAGGTGGAAGGATTATGACTTGGGATGTGTTCTCATTTGGTTTTTATTATTCTTAATTGCATTTTGCTCCTAAACTTTTATCCAATTACAAATTCCCCAAAAAGTTCTGTTCTTATCACTTACTTATTTTGAATTATTAAAGTGTGCATGTTAGATTGGTTCGACTATTTGATTAATGAGATATGAAAATATTGATTTTAATCTTATAACAACTGACAAGTTCGTATATTCTCTTCTAAAGATGCATTAAAGTCTTGTTCTTTATTTCATTTTTTCTTGACAAAAAAACTGAAACTTCTTTCTATATAAAAGATTTTATTTTATTACCTTAAAGAGAAAAAATACAAAATTATCTAGTAATTCAATAAACTGGTAGAGTCAAGTGTAAAAAACAACCAAACATTCGACAATTTAGACAATATATAATGAGTTATAATGGGTTATTTTTGTTCATTCCTTCTGATAGTCATTCATCCATTCAAAGTTTTAAATGATTGGACTAAAGCAAAACAAATTAAATATCTAGTGCAAGCAAGTGAATTAAATAAAATTTGAAACTAAGTTGTGCAATTAGGTACAAGTTAAAGGGTTAAACCAAAAAAGTGTTATCAACCATTTCTTTTGGTGCAGACTTTAATAATTTTCAAGATGGAAAAATGCATTAAACAAGCGCATTGACGGTGACTCATACGGCGGGTGACGAGGCAAAACTGGACCTTGTTTGGTACCTCTCTAGGCAGCCGCGCGTCGCGTGGGTGAGCAAGCATATGCTTTTGGTTTTTGGAAGTTTGTCCATTGGGAGTTGCGGACCTTACTGTTACTATTGACTAGGCTCCAATGGGCAAAGACATTTTTTAATAATCCGGAGGATTCTTCAGCGTCAATCGCATATCTCATTAATCTAAAAAATGTGATCTGGATTGATCTGTCGTATAAAAATAAATGTATAGCAAGCCAAGCCAATATGGTTGACGACTCGTATTCTATTCGGACCGCCCCTCTTTGCAAGTGCTGGGGACGGTGGTGGCTGGTGGACCATGACCTCAGTTGGTCTCACACTTGCATCCAATTATTTTTAGTTGGTTTGCATAATGAAAGAAATTTACCTATGGTTTTTTGTTTTGCGATGATGTCTTATTATTCTTCTGTAGTAACTTTTTACCATTTTGTCTTTATAATGTAGGAGGTCATATTAGAGTCGAACTCAAATATTATTATATTCGCACTCGACCTCGAACTTGTTCAACTTGCAATTTTAGAGTTTAATAATGAATTGATTTATACTCAAACTCAATAAATTCAAATTCGAACTCGAGTTGAACATCTAAACTTTTACAATTTAAAATTTTTTATTTTGAATTAATGAAATTACGAAATGACCCTTTATTGTTCAAAGTTATGAAATGTAAAATATGCAATTTGTTTACAGAGTACAAATATTAATAATATATATATAAAATTATGTACATACATACATATATACTCGAATAGCTTAATAAACTTTCGAACATAATACATATATGCTCGAACTAGCCTCCATAACTAAATCGAGTAGCTCTTGGGCTCAAGCTTGATCAACTTCGAATTTGAGTCAAACTTTTGGTTACTACTAGTGAATAGCTGTAGACACCAAATTTGGACACACCTTTGGTAAAAATATGTGTGTTACTTTATTTTAGGGGGTACTTTTTCATTTTTCGGGGGTCGAGTACAATTTTCGCATATTATATCTAATTATCGTCACATCAGGGGCAAAATGGTAATTTCACCATGTAAATATTAGTTTATTTTTATCTTATTTCCTAAATACATAATTTTACTATTTTTATCATTATTTATGATTTTAATGATTTTTAGGAAGTCATTCATTATTTATTTAAAATTTTAGTATTTTTTTTAATTCAACGGCACGCTTTTCCAATGCACTATTTTTTACTGAGAATTTTCGAAGTGAAAAATTTTATATATGCATTTTTGTAATACTCATAAATTTTTTGTAAAAATCTCATAATTTTTAGATGTCGTTTAGTATTTATTTAATTTTGTCTTTTTATTTATCAATGGCACGTTTCCCAAGAATTGCGTTAATCTTAAAAATTTTGAGTGAAAATTTCAGTATATGTGTTGCATGTGATAATATATTATGTGTGAAATTGTTGTGATTTTTAAGAGTCATTTAGTATTTTTGTGATTTTTATAATGTCACACTTTCCAATGCAGTTTTATTTAAAGAATTTTGTGTGTAAAATATTTTATATGTGCATCTAACATGTATGGTTTTATGTAAAAATATATATATATAAAATAATTTTTAAACACTATTTGGTACTTATTTCAAATTATGTTTTTTCTATCTATGACATATTTTCTTTAATGGTGAATTAATTTTAAAATTGTGATTTTATTATTATTAAATCTTCTTTTTACAGTAATGCTAATTTTGGGTTTAGTTCTATTTTATTTATTTATTTTATTTATTTTCAATCCTAGGGAGGGTTTTATTTTTATTCCATTTTCTTCATTTTCTTACAATTTTATCTTTCTAAAAATTCTTCAAAAAAAAAAAAAAAAAGAAAGAAAGAAAAAGACAGAAAAAAAAAAAAAAGAAAAGAGTTGAACAGTAGCAGCGTTGCTGCTGCTACTGTTGCATCTGCTAATGGTAAGCAGCACCAGTTTTTACAGTTCTACCTAAACCACCAAACTCCATACTTAATCACATCACTTGCACTCATTGTTTTAGCAGATTTTTGGGGATTTTACTTACATTTCACTCTTTCTCCCTGCATTTTCTTTCCCCTCCCTCTCTGCAAAACACAAACACACTGCACACACAGGCACAACTCCACTCTCTGCTTCTTCATCACTCACGACCTGCACCTCACAACCAAACCTGCACCCTCACCACTCCCTCTCTGCACCTTTCACGCTCAATTCACAGGCACAACACACACTTGCACCACACATCCCCTTCCCCTCACAAAAAAAAAAAACACACCTGCATTCTCACATTTCCCACACAACCTGCACACATCACTCCATCTCCCTCTGATCTTTCCCCTACAGAAACACAACATTCACACAGCCACAACACACAAGAAACACACGCACAACATACACACACCTGCAATTCAATTCCCCTACAGAACACAACATTCACACAGCCACAACACACAAGAAACACACGCACAACATACACACACCTGCAATTCAAATCCCCTCCCCTGCAGGCACAGACACACAGACACACCATTCACACACACGACACGTACACAGTCACACACACACTGATTTACACTTGAGCACACACTGATACACACCACATACACACACATACCAGTTCACTCACTCACACACAAACGTTCAGAATCATTTCCAATTTATCTGCACAAACGTATACACCATCACAAAAGAGACTCCATTCACCTCTCTCCCTCCCGGCTCTCACAGCCACATTCACACACAACTCACACATCCCTGCACCATCTCCACACACCAACTTCATTCACTCCACAAACACACACTTCACAACCATCGAATTCACAACCTCACCTCACAACACAAAACACACAATACAAATTCACATACAACAGCACTAAACACAAAGATACACACGCAGCAACAAAACCATAACACACACACGCATCAGTTTCACCCACACGCATAGTCAAATAGCCATTAGCAGACATACACAATCACACCTGCACAAAAATCAGCATTAAAAAAAAAAAAAAAAAAAAAAAGGGGAAAGAAGCCAACAACAACAGCAACAACACCACCGGCGCGCCTCCACCGCCGACCAGCGCACCACCGTCGGACCCACCGCCCCTTTGTCCAGGTAAAAAGCTCTCCATCCCTCTCTCTTTTTTGTACAAATTATTTGGTGAATTTCAATGGGTAATTTAGGGATTGTCGAACCAGGATAGAGAAAGAGAATTCACGAGAGAGAGAGAGACCTGTGGGAGAGAGAAAAGTCCGGCGAGAGGTGGAGAGCAGATCGGGGAAGGGGGAATCGGGGAGGAAGAAGAGAGAAAAAGAAAAGAGGGAAAAGAAAGAAAAGGAAAGAAGAAAAGAGAGAAAAAAAAAGAGAGAGAGAGAAAAAGGAAAGAGAAAAATAAAAAGGGAAATCTGGAAAAATAAAAAATAAAAAAAAAAAAAACCGAAATCAGCCGAAAAAAAAAAAAAAAAAAAATTGTTTTGGTGAAACTACGTCGTTTTGACGTAGTTTCACTCAAAACTACGTCGTTTTGATTAGTTTGGTTTTCTAATTTATTTTTAATTAATAATAGGTATTTATTTTATAGTCCTTATACTTTCATTAATGCTGCTGTGGCCCCGGACATTTTTGATTTATGCATTTAAGTTTCTGTTTATTGTAGATTGACCCCCATAATTTTATTTTCTTTTCAATTAGGTCCCGATTAATTGCATTTAGGTCCCCCAACTTTTAGATATTTATAATTTTGCCCCTGAACTATTCAATTTCTATTTTTGACCCCTATATTTCTCGGTAATTGTATTTTGACCCCTAGATTTTGCTAAAATTGCAATTTTACCCTCTGATATTTATGAAAATTGCAATTTTGCCTCCCAAACTTTCTTTTATTATATTTTAGGCTTTAAATGTTACTAAAAATTGCATTTTGGCCCTTATACATTGCTGGAAATTCCATTTTTGTCATAAAATGTTGCTGGAATTCTATTATAGTCTTTGAATATGGCTGGAATTTGCAATTTGGTCCATCATGTTGCTGGAATTTTGCATTTTTGCCCCTAAACCTTGCTGGAATTTCATTTTGCCATTATATTTTTGCTGGAAGTTACTCTATTGTCCTCCAATGTTGCTGGAATTTATATTTTTGCTCTCCAAATAGCTAAAACTTGAAATTTTGCCTTTAAATGTTTGCTGAAAATTGTGTGTTATCTAATAAGCTTGCTGAAATTGTGTTCTTGGCTTTAAATATTGCTGGAATTTTTTATTTTTGGGCATTATACTTGTTGAAAATTACATTTTTAGCTTTTAAATTTGTTGTAAACTATGTCATTATCGTAAGTAGGGTTTAAAATTATAATTTTACCTTTTTACTTGTTGCAAATTACATTTTTCACTTTAGAATATTGCTTAAATTTCCACTTTTAATCCAAATCTTATAATATTTTATTTTTGCAAAAAAAAAAAAAAAAAAAAAAAGAAGTATTAATTAAAATTAGTTAAGTCCTCGAAGCTTTAAATTATTTCTTTTTACATTTTCTTTATTTGTTTTTATCAAACTTATAATTAATATTCTAAAATTGGGTCTTGTTAGTCTAATTAATGTTCAAATTAGTGTCTTTATTTTCCTTTTAGTTATTTTAATAATCATTATTTGGGGTGTTAAAAGTATGTATTATTGTATTGTATCTTCTATCATTATTATTATTTCTTTATTTTTTGTTGTTCTACTTTATTTATTTATTTACTTATTTATTTTTACTTAAGCAATTTTCATTTTTTTTAAATAATTAATTATTATTATCATTGTTTCCTTTCTCTTGTTTGTTTATTATTGCTATGATTGTTTGAATTATCGTAGTATATTCATATTGATCGGTAGGAAATTATTCAATTAGTAGTTTATTTATTTAAATAGTGGTATTTTTGACGTGTTTGTTCATTTTAGTAGCAATTTATACCGGGTTTACGAATGAGAGGTACCTCGATTACCCTTTTTATTTCTTTTTATGTGCTCCTACGTGCTCCAATGTGTTTTTCTATGTGTTTTCATGTATCTTTGTGCTTATAAATTTTATCCATGTGTGAGTGTTTATTTATTTATGTCGTATTATTTACTCGAATTTAATTTTTGATTATTCAAAGAAATGTAATAGATAGATAATATATTCTATTTAGCAAAATTCTTTGTATTTAGATAATTAATGTAATAGATAATTTATGTTTCATCTATTTAATTAAAGCCTATGTATTTTAGATAGAAAGTGTAATAGATAGGTTAGATAGGATATCTTTTATTCTTTTTTCTATTTTTAGATTGTAATTAGGTTATTCTCCGGTGTAATAGTTAGGGCTTTGCGTGCTATGTGTGCTATGTGCTTATGTGTTTTATCCGCTTTCTTTAAGATTTTGCATCTAGAATATCATGTTTATGTGTTATGTGCTCCTATGTGCTATTATTTGCTTTTATGTGATCATTGCTTTAATACATGCTTTATTTATTTACTTGCTTTAATTATATATGTGTATCGTCGCCACACTAGCCCAACGCTAGTTGTGGTTCATTTCGACTTTCTTCGCTAGTCCAATGCTAGCGGAGAATTTTTAGAAAGTAGGCTAGTCCAATGCTAAGCCTTTAGGTCCTTTTAGCATTAGGATCATTTTTTTGTGTGCATCTCATGACCATTACACATGCTTTTTTTTTTTCTCTTTTTTAGGCCTCTTTCATTTTTGTATAATTTTTATATATATGTTACCACTTACTATCTATTTTTTAAAACAAATGTTTAGTACATAACATTTAGATTCCACCACATATAGAATCTTAGGTCATTTGCATGATTTTGACTAAGAAATAATCGTCTACTCACGTGGGAAGCGATGGCGTACATGTCGTTCCCCCCTCCGTGAGTAGGAACAGTTAGTCACGAGTCCATTAGTCCCCCGTACCCGTTATGTTGCATCCCTACTTTCTTTGTTCACTTATTATCTATATACTATTTTTCTTTCTTTTGCATTCCATTTTAGCATCTATACTCGTGACTCCATCGAGGTCTAGACTTCGGAGTTTCGCAATTAATGCGATAATTCCGACCAAATCTCAATGGAACATTTTGTCCCTTATCGATATCCATTTTTAGGACTAGATCTGCATTCATATAGTTGCATCCAAATGCGATAAAATCTTAGGGTTATATTAGGAAAATTTAGACTGAACCTCGCAACTAGTTTCGGCTAGGTTGAAAGGGTGCCTTAGGCGCAAGCCTTTGCCTTCCCTTTCTTCAACTGTGACTCCCGAACCTTTTTCTCTTGTTTTCAAAGACCTGGAGTCGTCTAAAAGGGTTTTTCTTGTTTTTCCTATATTTTTCCAAAATCATTTCTTTAAATAAATCATTCCCAAATTTTTTACCTTTCACTAAAATATTTTTGGTGACTTGGTACACCAAAACTCAATACCAAGTGGCGACTCCATTTCTCATAAAAACCCTTTTTAGACTCTATTTTTCGGGCCCAAAAATCGTCGCATTCTCCAAAGTCCCATTTTAGGCCCTTTTTCTTTTATTTTAAAATAAAGCATTTTTTAAACACAAATCTCATTTAATTCTTCCTTTTCCTTTTTCCGACTTCCTCACTCACCACACTACTTTATCATCATTTACACTCACTTTTATCATTTTATTATTTATTTATCCTTTCTTTTCGAAAAATGGGGCGCGACAGCTGGCGACTCCACTGGGGATCACTAGTGAGTCCGAGCACTTGGTTTAGTCATCTTTTTCCTTTTTTTAAACCCTTTCATTTTATTGCATTTGGATGCTTAGGATTGCATTTTTATTTTTCTAGGTTTTTAGGTTTTTCTTTTGTATCTCACACACTTCCCGTCTCTCGGCTACTTATGTGATGTATGTATGATTTATTTACTTGTTACTGCTTTATTCGACCGCGCTTGCATTTGGGGAAGGGGTCAATCACCCTTAGAGCCCACGCGTGTTATTATTACATTCCTTCCTCTCATAAGGAGCACTTCATACGTGCATTCGACGTTTTTATCCCTTTTTCTCTTTTTGGTGGTTGTCACCCACCCATCCCAGTTAGGAATAGGATTGATCTACCTAGGCATGTGCGCGGGGCACGATGTGCACGTAATCATGTTTGGGAGATCACCCGAACTCTCGGCTTGAGTCCACAAGTCTAGAGATTTGGGCTTTAAAATAGATCCACTCGGACACGTGGCCGGGGCACGATGTGCACGTAGCAGTGTCTGGGGGATCACTCGAGCCACCGACGAAAGGATTTGGGATTGATAACCCTTACCCTTAGGTCTGAAGGCTTGGGAACCGACAGCTTAATTGAGTCTAGATGCATTAGCAAGCCCAACCTCATGCATCCATGTAGAATAACCTAGAGTAGAGTCAACCTTACCCTATCAGGTACATTATGCACGAGAGGAGGGAATCCACCTCTCTTTATTTATCTTTTTTTAGTTATATTGTTTATTGCTTTATCAATGTGTTATGTGATATTGTTGAAAACTAACGCATTTTCTCTCGTTTTGATTACATTCATAAACCGTAGAATAAAGAGCCCTGGTACGGTGCTCTTATAGGAAATTGACCCATTTTTGGCATATTTATATTTTTCATCTTATAAGTTCATTTCTTTAAAATATATATATATAAATATATAGTATCTCCTAGTTTTTCACAAAGGTTTATTTTTTATAAACCGAAAATACCCGAGAGTTCAATAATGATAATTTTTATAAATTTCAAAAAATATATATATAAAAATAAAAATAAAAAAATCTGATTTTTTTTGACTTGTATACACCGTGTTTAAGTTGCAAACCCGAACTTCTCTTTTTAAGACGTTTTTTACTATACATACCTATTTTGCAGCAAATGCATCTTTTGTACAGTGTATGACCCATTTTTCTAAAAAAAAAAAAAATCATTATGCATAATTGTAGATAGGATTCTTTAACATTGTCGTTTCAAAAGTTTTGTCTATTTTGTTTTATTTTAATAAACTGGCATCATGCATCAACCCTAGAAGGGGATGCCGCCTAGGGAACCCCATTTTAGGAAATAAGCCAACCTTGTTTCCCGTGGGTATATAACCCTTTTATGGGAATTGCACGTTTAAATTTGCTGTAAAACTCGAGAAGTAGGGCCTGTAGGTAAGGTATCTGATATGAGTGACATGCTTCAGATGGACAGTCCGCGGCGTATCTATCAGATGTTGGCAGTCCCACCCGAAATCCAGAAATGGCCAACTCTCATGTCCTCTAGTGAAATCAATCAAGTAGCAGCGTTCTTAGGGCCAATTGGTGATTTTAAAGATATAGAGGCAGATGGACGTTTGGTGGAAGCTTTGGTCCACCTATGGGATCCCAGTTGCTCAGCATTCAGGATCGGGGATCGAGAGATGACTGTCACTATTGAAGAAGTGTCCGGTTTGCTGAATTTGACAACGAAACATACATCAATAGTGTTTCCAACCGCTTCAGGAAAGGCCGAATTCTGTCATTTTACTGGTTTAAAAGAATTTGTAATTCAAGGGTCAGATCAGAGTGTGGATGTAAAGTTTCTATTCGATCGGTTCGCAGTAAGAGATGGGTTCGACCGACACATGGAGGACTTCACATTCACATCTAGGATGATATGGGAGCATAAGAGACCGATGGTGTATGGGTTCGTAATGGCCGGCATCTACCTTTTCCCTAGGAGAGACAAGAGGATAGGCTTCAAGACCACCAAGTTCATGACCGATCTATTCTTTGGTATTGGAAGCCAAAGAGTTTCTATAGTACCAACGGTAGTGGCAGACATATTCGTTTCATGCACGAATTGTCAAAGAGGAGAAAATTTCTTCCACGGGTCAAATCGGATTCTGTATATATGGGCTATGGAACATTTCAAGAGGCATTCACCTGTCCGTGATAGTTTGCCATTGGTCGGATATAATTGGATTGTTACTCATCATAAGAGGGTTGATAAGAATGATAGACCAATGAATTCATCTGAATATTTGGATTTTTTGAAGACTTTGCCAGACCAAGGAGTCAGATGGGTATTAGATTGGACCGATTGCCTTAAGCCAGCTTTACGTACAAAGTCATCAGATTTCATACCGTTGTTAGGGACTCAGGGCATTGCTGCCTACACACCGAAGAGGTTTCTCAGACAACTTGGACGTGTTCAGGGCCTGCCACCCACACCCGAACTAGCTAATTTCACCATCAGTTTTGATAAAGGAATTTGTCCATATCCTGTTCCAATGAAGACCCAAATCACTTCTGCTTGGGGCACATTATCCAATGATGACAACATTGTCTATGATTCGCAATCCAAGCAAATGGGTTTGGTCACTCCCCAGTACGAAGATTGGTTTCGGAATCTCAAAGGGAACAGACCGCAAGTGGCACCGTCCGAGGAAGTAAGAAGATTGATGGCCATCATCGAGGCAAAAGATAAAGAAAACCTGCAACTAAAACAATCTATGGAGATAAACAAGCAAATGGCAGAACGAAATAAAGAGTTGTACGAGCAGTCAAGGGAGAAGCATCAAGAGCTGAAAAGGAAATGCAGTGAATTGTATGATGAAGCAGAACGCATGAAAAATCCCTACTTTAGAGAATCAAAAGATGCTATGATAGATAGGCTAAAGAGGTTTAATGACTTTGTACACAGCCGTCTTCGAGAGATGATGTAAACAGTGAATTTTAAATTTTAGATCTATCAATGAAAATGGTTTTCTTTTTTTCTGACTTGAAAGTACAGGTTTGGTAAACAGGCCCTACTTCGACAGTGATGCATCATGTTAGGCCTACCCTTGGCATAATAAGGGCACCCCCTAAGACATGCATCTGAATCATTTATATACTTACTAATTTTAGTCTTTTTCTCTTTTTTTATGATAATAAAATTGACAGTGACAATGACGATGGGGCGACTAAACCTTCCTTCTTTTTTATGTACGTTCCAGGTACTTTAAATCATAGCTTCATTTCAAAGAAGCCCCATCGTTACCAGATCCCGAAGTCAAGCTTTGAAACGTATAAACATGAGTTCGACTCCGGATGTTTCAGAAAGGCCAACTCAAGCAGTGTCTGTGGATTTCTCTGCATTGGGAGCTCAGTTGAGTGAAGTGTTGGGCAAGTTTAATGAATTGAGTGCAGAAATGACATCACAAAGGCGTGTAATCGATCAACTTGTGGCAAACAGCAGTGGTGGTGCTCCAAACAACCCAACACCAGCAGTTGACCACACCCCTGAGCAGGTTAACCAATTGCCTCTCACAACCAATATGCAAGCTGCTTCCATTCCACCTTTTGCCAACCCCATTGAAAGACCGTCGGCCCATTTTAACTCTGATCCTTTACACATGCGTCCTAATTACGTCCAAACGAACCTTCCTAATTACCCAATTCCCCAATCTCATCCACATATCAACCCAAACATTCCACCCAATTTTCAAGTACCTCATCATCAAACTGCAGAACCTTTTGTTTGGGATGTGGCTTCTCAAGGAAAACCAGCCATGGATGAAAATGCCACCACTGCGGATAAAGATTTGCTAAAAAGATTGGATCGATTTGAGGATTTCATGAAGAAAAGTCAAGGGCTGCACAAGCATGGCGGGTTAGGCTATGATGATCTTTGTCTTTTTCCAGACGTTCAGTTGCCATTGGGTTTTAAGGCACCTAAATTCACTAAGTATGATGGAACTGGAAATCCCAAGACGCATCTCAAGATGTTTGCCAACAAACTTGGCAAACCGGTAGACGATGAGAATTTACCAATGCGTCTGTTCCCTGAGAGTCTGGAAGGTGACGCATTAGACTGGTATTCAAATTTGAAGCCTCAGGAGATAAAGAGTTGGTTGGATCTGTCAACGGCTTTTGTCAAGCAGTACGAATTCAATTGTGAATTGGCTCCAACACGAACCACGCTGGAGAGTACTAAGAGGAAGCCTTCAGAGGATCATAAGACATACGCCAAACGTTGGAGAAAGTTAGCTGCCAAGGTGGAACCTCCCATGAATGAAGAGGAGATTGTCCGAACTTTCATTAAGGCCCACGACCCGCCATATTTTGAGGAAATCTTTCGCATGTCAGGAAGTTCGTTTTCTGCCATCATCAACAAGTTAGAGGAATATGATGAATTTGTCAAGGCGGGCAAAATTGTTAATGTGACAGCCTTGAAGTTACAGTTGGAAGCTTTGCAAAATCAGAATCCGGGCAGTAATGGGAAGAAACCCCTGTTTAAAAAGAAGGAAGGGGAGACTGCTTTTGTATGGGATCAAGGCCCATCCTTCAGACCCAGAATTCAAAATTATCCTCCATACACAACCCCTTACCAACAACCTCTCCATCCTCAACCAGTCTATCACACTAACACCCAGCATCATCATCATCAACCCAACTATCCAAATTTTTCTGTCCCACTACCAGCTTCCCGACCAACTTTCCAAAATTACTCTCGTCCTCCATATAACCCAAGACCACCACAACAAAACAACATCCATATCACACCAAACCCATTTCAAGCTAACCGAGACCAAATTCAAAGGCCACCCCGAACTTACACCAATCTGGGCCGTCCCATTGACCAACTATATGAGCAGTTGAAAGCCGCTGGCAAAATTGGAGTGATCCCTGCAAAAGTTTACAATAAGGGTTTGCCTGCGGGATACAATCCCCACGCTATTTGTGCATACCATTCAGGGAGTCCAGGACACTCAACGGTCAATTGTTGGACTTTAAAGAATCATATTCAGGACATGATTGAGTCTGGAGAGATCGTTCTTAGAAGACCGGGGGAGCAGGGACCCAGTGTGAGCAAAAACCCTCTTCCAGAGCATGGAAACACTGTAGGAGCCATCACTGCTGACGAGGAATTGGATGATCCTGCTTCGTATATTGTGGATGAGTATGAGATCGAGAGTATAATGGAAGCTGATTTGGTCAAGATGAAGGAAGGGTTTTCTGCTAAAGTGCCAGTAGTAAATGACGAGGAGGGCCTCTTCCAAGATGAGCTGAAACAATCAGTGCCCAGAAAAGATGAACCTTTTGTATTAGAAAGATGTCTTGATCCGTTCATTTTGGACCTGCCCCCTTTTGAATTGGATATGCCTGAACCCGTTGTAATCGAATTTCCAGAACAGATGCCTGTGAATAGTTTACAGGAAGTACCATGGAATTACGAGGAACCCGCATTGTTGATTGGGAAAAAGAAGTTGTTGAAAGAAGAAGTTGATGCTGTCACTAGATCTGGGAGAATTTTAGGAGAGTCCGAGACGAATGCCCAACCCAAAGCTCAAGGAAATTCTCTGTTACCTAAGCAACCCGTATCTGAAAAGGATGCTTTGGATTTTTTGAAATTGATTAAGAGAAGTGAATACAAGATAGTGGAACAGCTGGACAAGGCACCTGCCCATATCTCTTTCCTGAACTTGCTCTTGACTTCTGAATTACACAGGGAAGCTTTGCTCAAAGTGCTTAATGAGACTCACGTTTCTAAAAATATTCCCGTTGACAAATTTTCTAATGTTGTGGGCAGCATTCTCACCTCAGCTCATATTAGTTTCTCTGACGACGATTTGACTGCAGAAGGGATTGCACACAACAAGGCATTGTACATATCAGTGCGTTGTAACGGAAAGCTGTTACCAAGGGTTTTGGTGGATAATGGATCAGCTTTAAATATCTGTCCGTGGGCTACTATTGTCAAACTGGGGCTATCTGATGTTAAGCTTCGCACATCAGCTGTCGTGGTGAGAGGCTTTGATGGAACTAGGAGGGAGCCGATGGGTGAAATCGATTTGGTTTTAGAAGTTGGCCCAGCTCAGTTTCAAGTTTCTTGTCAAGTCATGGATTTCTCTGGTGCTTATAATGTTCTGTTGGGGAGACCGTGGATACATACTTCTAATTTGGTGCCTTCTTCACTGCATCAGATGCTCAGATTTATTGTGAATGATCAGTTAATTACCGTGTTCGCTGAAGATGACTGTGCAATGATGGTTAATGCCAATTCAAAATGGAGAGGCAGTGAAAAACCTTCCGTTTCTGCTCATCGTGTTGAAGATGTTATCTCTACGGGGTGGGTTATGAAGAACAAATCATTCATCAGAATAGATGTATCTGAAGCTAGCGTCATGATGGCTAAAGAAATGATCCGAGGAGGTTATGAGATAGGGAAGGGTCTCGGAAGAAATTTGCAAGGGCGTCTGGAACCAATAGAGCTCCCAATGCAAAAGGACACCTTCGGATTAGGATTTCATCCAACTGCAAAAGATAGAAGGGAGATGAGAATCCGAAAACTTGCCGAAAAGGAAGGAAAGCGGTCGGGATGCATGTTCCGCCATTATGCTACACTTTTCC